>JBBBVT010000020.1:23419903-23429957 GCA_037177035.1 Craterocephalus eyresii | reverse complement strand
CTACCATCCTACCATCCTACCACCCTACCACCCTACCGTCCTACCACCCTACCATCCGACCACCCTACCACCCTACCGTCCTACCATCCTACCATCCGACCACCCTACCACCCTACCATCCTACCATCCTACCATCCTACCACCCTACCACCCTACCACCCTACCATCCTACCATCCTACCATCCGACCACCCTACCACCCTACCATCCTACCATCCTACCACCCTACCGTCCTACCACCCTACCATCCGACCACCCTACCACCCTACCATCCTACCATCCGACCACCCTACCATCCTACCATCCTACCATCCGACCACCCTACCATCCTACCATCCTACCATCCTACCATCCTACCACCCTACCACCCTACCGTCCTACCACCCTACCATCCGACCACCCTACCACCCTACCATCCGACCACCCTACCACCCTACCGTCCTACCATCCTACCATCCGACCATCCTACCACCCTACCACCCTACCACCCTACCGTCCTACCACCCTACCATCCGACCATCCTACCACCCTACCACCCTACCACCCTACCACCCTACCACCCTACCACCCTACCATCCTACCATCCGACCATCCTACCATCCTACCATCCGACCATCCGACCATCCTACCACCCTACCATCCTACCATCCTACCATCCTACCGTCCTACCACCCTACAACCAAACCGTCCTACAGCCACACCACCCTGACACTATCCTAGTTACCCTACAACCTGAACAAAAAGCTCAAAAGACAAATAATTTAAAGTAACACTTATAAAAAGAGTCCGTACCTTGTAATTCAGCCTGAAGGAAACATAATCAAGGCATGGGGGAAACATGGACTCATAATAACCAAACAAAACTCTTAATAAAGATTTGTTTTTGATCATTAGATGCTGTTTGGTGGCGGCTTCTAAAGAATATAATCCTTTCATCTTCTGAGACAGTTATCCATCCTTCTGGGTGTGTCAGCGTTCACACTGGTGTGGCAAAGCATCTATTTTATATTTATTCCTTATTTGCTTCAATGTATAAGGCAACTTGAATGCTGGGTTGAATACAGTCAATCCAGTATTTGACTCAATTCTTCCTATGAAATACACTAATATATTGAATGTGCTAAAACTAGACTCTTTCCTGTCTTTATAGGGAAAGCAAAGGTTAGTGTTATTACCCTGGTTCCAACAAACTTATATTTGAAATGTTAATGTAAAAAAAAACTGAAATAATTGATTTCCAAGTCTTATCAATCCATAATTTATCCCCACGTGTTGTAACTGAAACATTTTACCATTTCATGGAAAATATGAGCTCATTGTGAATCTGTTGGCAGCAACACATCTGAAATAATTTAGCTTAGTTTCTATTTGCATTTTGCAGTGTCCCAACCACAATGCTGTGTTTCAAACTATGATTGTAATTTTGATCTTCCAGTTGTTAGTTTAACATAGTTTAATTCTTTTCTAAAATCCAAGTTATATCATCAGCTTAGTCTTCCTTTTTATGTGGCTTAACCTGAATATCTTATTTACTCTAAATGTCCTGTGGAAAATGGTCCTGAAGGCACCATAACATAATACCTCAGCACATATGAATCAATGTTAATAATATAAAATAAATTAACAGTTAATTTAATTAATAGTCCTCCTTTCCACTTTCCTCTGGTGTCCATTAGGTGGTAGAGAAGTCCCATCCTGCAGAGCCGGTCGGGGTGGTGTGCAGAGTTAAGGGCGTGCCCCAGGTGGTGGAGTACAGCGAGATCCGGCCGGAGATGGCTGAACTGCGCGGACCTGGAGGGGAGTTGGTCTTCAGTGCTGGAAACATCTGCAACCACTTCTTCACCAGGACCTTCCTCCAGGATGTGTCAGAGTAAGAGGCAAAGCATCCTCCGATGATATCAGAAGGAACATGACATTACTTTTTCCACAGCTCCCCAGATAACATTTTTGTTCTAAGATTGTTATTTTCTAAACTCAACTCATGTTTATGTATAGAGCACTTTAAAATCAACGCCACTGGCCAAAGTGCTGTACACACACTTATTACAGTTAAGATGTGAAAGAATAAAAACAAATCAAAAGAGAATAAGAGAGATAAAAGAAAATTAAACAATAAAAACAATAAAAGTTAAAAGCCAAAGAGAAGAAATGTGTTTTAAGAGAGGAATTAAAAACTGGAGTTGAGTCTGTCTGCCTCACCTTCAAAGGCAGCTTTTGGGCAGCAACTGAGAAGGCTCCATCACCTCTCATCTTCCTCTCTGTTTTTGGCACCACCAATGAAGACTGATGTGCCGACCTGAGAGCATGTGAGGGAGTGTAGGGCTGAATCCGGTCGGATATTGTGGGGTGAGGCCATGAGCACATTTAAAAACCAAACAATTTTAAATCAGTCCTAAAACGCACAGGCAGCCAGTGGAGTGAAGCTAAAATCGGAGTGATGTGCTCTCGTCGTAAAACAGCTGGATTCTCACATAAAAAAGGGGGAAATGGTCAACTGGGTCAACCTTTTCCCTTTTGCTGCTGTATGAAAAACAAAACAAAAAAAAGTGTTGTTTACCTGTGACATTTTCAATGTTATGTGTGTGAAAGTGTTTCGTACAATCAGAAATAAGCTGGTTAGAAAAATCTATTTAAACAGAGCGAATTGGAACAGCAAGGGTTGTCATAGTTTTCTACATTGTTATGTCCTGATTTTCTTTATTAATGTGTCTCTTCTTTAATGAGATCTACACACAAGCTGTTGTTATGTTCTGTAACACAGCTTCATCCAGGACCAGCGGTTGCTCCTCATGACTCTGTCAATCAGGAAAAAGATGGTGCTGCTGCAGCTCAAGCGGAGACCGTCCTCTCAGAGCACCAACATTTCCTAATTATAATAGAAACAAGTAGACAAAATTATTAGATATTACACTGAAGTCCATTTTTCACAGATATTGTTATTGTTGCACCAAATCTTTCTGGCTAGCCGGTTCGTCTTCATGGGGATGTTATTGGTCATACAATGTTTTACATGTCCATCGACCTAAATGAAACGACCTAGAAAAGGTTTTCAGACTGAGAAAGGAAATATTCAGCTAACCCTTTATAAAATCTCCCTTTTCATGATCTTAATTTTTATGTTTGCTGTAACTGAAGAACTTTACTTCCTTTCATCTTTCAGGAAGTTTCAGGACCAGCTGAAACAACATGTCGCCATCAAGAAGGTGCCGTTTGTGGACACATGTGGCAATGAAGTGAAACCCAGAGAGCCGAACGGCATAAAGATGGAGAAGTTTGTGTTCGACGTGTTCGCGTTCTCCAGGTATGGATCATTCCGTGTTTTCGTGTAATGAGATGGTTGCTTGGGCTGAACGTCTGAAACGAAACATTTATGTCTTTGGAAGGAACTTTGTCGTGTTTGAGGCTGTGAGGGAGGAGGAGTTTTCCCCCCTGAAAAACGCTGATGGGGCGTCCTCCGACAGTCCCACCACCGCCAGAAACTCTCTGTTTGCCCAACATGGCCGCTGGGCCGCGTCTGCTGGAGCCAAACTACTGGATCACCATGGCAACAACATCCCTCCCAGAGCCAGGTCAGTGAGAATCTCCCTCTTTTCTACCTCGTCCATTCCTTCGCCTTCCCCTCCTCTTCCCTACCTCTGTGCCATTTTTTCTGCCTATTCACTTCCTTTTTGCCTCTTCCCCTTCGTTTCTTTGCATTTTCTGGTGTGTTTCCCCCCATTTTCTCCGCCCCTTCGAATCCTTTTAATTTCCTTTTCTCTTCCTTTTCTCCTCCTCTTTTCATTCTCTGCTCTGCCTCTTCCCCTTCTTTTCTCCGCCTCTTCCGCTCCACTTCCCCCTCCTTTTTTCCCTCTTCTTCTCATTTTCTATGCCTCTTCTGCTCTGTTTTCTTTCTTCCACCTTTTTCCCTCCATTTTTCTGCCTCTTCTACTTCCTCTTCTCCGCATCTTCTCCTCCTTTTCTCCTCCTTTTCTCCAATCCTCGTGCACTCTGTTTTCCCCTTCTTTATCCCAGCTTTTCCCTGCCTCTTGACCATTGTTTTCCCTATTTTTCTCTGCCTCTATTCCTCATTTTCACCTCTTCCGCTCTGTTTTCCTCTTTCTTTTCTCAACCTTATTCCCTCCTTCTTTCTGTCTCTTCCACTTCTTCTACGTCATTTCCTCCTTTTCTCCAACTCTTCCGCTCCCTTTTCCCTTTTTTCTCTGCCTTTTCCCCACCATTTCCACTGTGTTCCATTCTTTTCTCCGTCTCTCTTCCTCTCCTACTTCCCCTCTTCGCCTCCTTTTCTCCACCTCTTCCCCTCCTTTTTGCCTCCTTTACTCCACCTCTTTTCCTCAATTTCATCGCCTCTACCACTTCTTCTTCTACACCTCTTTCCCTCCTTTTCTCTTCCTTTTCTCAAACTCTTCCACTCCCTTTTTCCCTTCTTTCTCCGCCTCTTACACTTCTTTTCCCGGCCATTTCCACTGTTTTCCCCTTCTTTTCTCCATCTCTCTTCCTCTCCTGCTCCCCCTCTTCTCTTCCTTTTCTCCACCTTTTGTGCTGTTTTCCCCTTCTTTTCTCTGCCTCTTCTCTTCCGTTTTTCCTCTTTTCTCCGCATTTTTTCCTCATTTACACTGCCTCTTCAGCTCTGTTTTCCCCTTCTTTTCTCTACTTTTTCCCCTTCTCTTCTCTGCCTCTTCCCATTCTTTTCTCCTCCTTTTCTCCACCTTCTGCGTTTTTCCCTCTTTTCTCTGCCTCTTTTCCTAGTTTTCTCCACCTTTTATGCTCCGCTTTCCCTACCTTCTCTCCCCTTTTCCTCCTTTTTCTTGCCATCACTTCCTGAAAACCAAAATGTTAACAGGTTTGTCTTTTGTGGGAAAGACAAACTCGTAAATGTTTTGGGGTTCCTCAATGGACACCACAATAATGAGTGATCGGTTATTGCAGAGTATATTACAACATTTTTGACGATACCTGGAGGAAAGCATCATCTGTATAACTTTGGAAAGGCCTCTTTCTGACGATATGTGTTTGTAAATCTCCCCAGCAGTGAATCTGCAGATGGCGTTCCTCCAGCAGAATGGGAAATTTCGCCTCTGGTTTCGTATTTTGGAGAGGTAAGAACACAAAGAACATTTTTAAATGAACAAAACCTAGAGTAAAATATGAGAATATATTTCTAATCACAGTTAAAAACTATTCTCATTTTTAGGGCCTGGAGCAGCTTCTAAAAGGAAAGGAATTAGTGAGTCCCTTCATCCTGGATGAAAACATGGCTGAAAAGCTCCGAACTCAACAACATTCCTCTGACTAGAAGATTTGGATGATGCCAGCAGAGATCACTGAAATTAGATCTGACTGATCCGACTGAAGTAACCAGCTGATGACCAATGAGCAGCGAAGAGTTCCAAAAGAAAAAGCCTTCATTTATTCCTAAAGGGAATGATCGGCGTTATTATCAGCATTCACATTAAATTCCTTTTATTTAAAAAAATAAAAACTAAAAGGAATTCTAATGAAGGTTAGATTTTTTTGTTCTAGCTCTCTAGGTATAGTAATAGCTATATGTCAGGATGTAAATGAGCTGTTTTGTGGAATGTGTAAATGATTTGAGAAATATTCCACCAGAATATGCCAGTGCACTGGTACCAGTACAACTCGGATGAGTGAATTGTCAATAATTTGGATTAATAATATATTATTATTAATAGTATTAGTATTATTAGTATTACTATTATCTGCAGAATGCCTTGCAGCTCTCTTAGAACTGAATATCTGTCCGGTGAACACAAGCCTCCATGAAACAGCTCGTCCATGATTATCAGGGCTTATGAATCATTAAAAAAGAAAAAAAGAACTTTAGTTTTAGTTTTTCTTTCACATCTGATACATTAATCTTTTTATCTGGTTAACATTGCCGATACAATTTATCTTTCAAGCAAAACTGTACTATGAAAAAGATGATGCTTGAACCAAAATATTCCTGTTCAGCATGGGTCCACTAAAAGTTTTTATCGATTAAAAACTAATTGTAGGCAAAATCGCAGGATTTTATAGGGATAAACCAAAATAGTTGTAAAAAAAAAAACAATCTTATGTGTTCTTGTTGGTTCTCACAGATCAGTACTGCCATCTACTGGCCACCTAGGGATATATGGATCGATTTACTATGAAGCTGACCCTCTAAATGAATACAGCCTCCCCATAATTACTTCCTCTCTTTTAAAATTTGCCATTTCTAATACGTACAATCAGGCAACTCATCAATCAAAACCTCCAAAATCAATCAATCAAATATTCCAGCAGCATATAAAATCATATCATTCAACAAAAAGTAAACTGAAGAAAGTGCTTCACACTGATAAATCACTGGGATTTAGTTTTACAAGTGGGATGTCTGTCCCCCCAATTTTTAACATTGATATTTTTATTTTGATTCATATTCTTGACTGTTCTACAATTAACTCAAATCAGGAGTGACAAATGCCTAACTGTCGTGTTGACGAAAACATTCCATATATCCCTTTTTCCTGACAGAAAAATAAAATGTTTTTTTCATTAATAGTATTGTAATGTAGTTGTTAGATTTACTATCTATTCATTAACAGCACGTCTCAAATCAGAATCAGAGCTCCTCTCAGACCTCAGATAGGGATATTACAGTCTAACAGCAGCATTATCAGAGAGGTAGTGAGACTACCTAAAAAATAAACTATGCTATAGATGCACAAAAATGCAATACCCACATTTACAATGATCCAGATCAAACACAGAATCTTTTTTTAATAAAGGCTGCATGAAGATTTGGCGTTAGCACCCATTAAATCCATTAGGAAACTGCCTCAAGACGTTTGACCATAGGTGTACCTGCCTCTCCCCTGCTGATTGCTGGGATAGGCTCAAGTCCACCTGCAAAAGGAAATTAATGAATGAAAACAATGTTATTTAGCCTACATAATAGGATTTACATATAGATATAGTTAAATATCCAAGTAAATACCAAGGCAAACAAGTTTATTTACGCAGCACATTTTATGTAAGCCTACAGAACGACTCAAACTGGGAGGGGTTGCTGGTTTGAGCTGCAGAAAAGTAGCTATAAACGTTATTTAAGAAGAAAGTAATAGAAACGACACATGTTTAGGAGGACTACAGCCAGTTCCCCAGATGTTATGTGGGAGTTGATATTAGGTATTTGTAACATAAACTAAGAGCATTTAATATAAAAGACAGGCTGAAGAATAGAATAAAGAAAAAGAAAGAAAAAAGAAAAAAATTCTTGTTATTCTGCTTAGGGAAATAAGGAGATGGCGGAAATGACGTCACCGTCATGTCCAGCGCCACTAGCTTGTCCACCTTCCTCCGTTTTGGCGCAAGCTGCGGTGACGGGCTCGCGCCGCGGTCCGACAAGCGCTGGCCAATCACGGCTCAGCCCTAACCTAACAGATGTGAGCTCCAGCTTGCATAGTTGCTGAAGATTATTGATCTGCTAAATACACTTTGATCTGCGATGTTTGGCCAGACAGCAGCACTGATCTGTGATAGGTGGCGGTTCTAATGTTATTTCCGCTTCAGTGACATACATGTAGATGTTTGTTTACATGTTGATGCAACCTTGGCTAGCAGCAGCTAGCAGGGCTCAGACTTCCTGTTATGATCCTGATCGTCCCCATCCAGGATGAAATGGATCCTCTGATGCTGTAGGACCTCCAAAGGTTCTCGGACCAAAATGTTCAAAAATGTTTTCGGTTCCGGGTTTCTGGTGAGAACAGCTCATGTGATCTTAACCTGGGTCATAACGCTGATCCTCTTTCTTCATGACACAGGTGAGTGGTTTACCTGTCCGCTGCATGCCGGAGCCGAGCTGCTGATGCGATCTTTGTCTTCATGTGTCCTGCAGAGCTCAGGAAGCAGGAGGAGACAGGCCAGCTCATCCAGCCCGTCCTCTTCGTCCTGCTGGTCCTGGTGTCGGTTCTGCTCTACTTCGCCGTCTCCCTGATGGACCCAGGCTTCATTCTGTCTGATGACAGCAGCTTACAGGTGATGCTGCAGCCTGATTCCTTCAATTATCGGTCTGCCATGCAGGTGGAAACAGTTTTACAGAAGCTCTTTCATTTTAATTGTATTAATTTAATGCGATAGAGCAGAATTTATACATTTACAGATTAAAAGACAAAACTTCATTTTCTGTCAGTGGGTGTGGTAACACCTGCCATGGATATGAATGAATGCTTATAACAGTTGTCATTAAGTGTCAATCGGTAAATTAGAACACTTTTGATGCAAAGTTTGCATTGTTTAAGATGTCTTTATTATGACAACTTGACATTATCCAAGACAACATAACCTGTCATAAGCATGACATAGCAGTCAAACTTTAAAAAAAAAATACATTTTTGTAACTTACAGTAGCATGACATTAAACAATAACATGGTTAGTTTTAGTTTTTCGTGACAGGTTATGTTGTCTTGGTTAATGTCAAGTTGTCATAATAAAGACATCTTAAACAACGTCAACTTTTCATCAAAAGTGTCCTAATTAACCGATTGACACTTGTTATAAGCATTAATTCATGTCCATGGCAGGTGTCATGTCATGATTATGACAGCATTATGACAGTCTTATGCACACCCATTCAAGTAAAGTGTTCCCGTGGGTGTTATCCCTGAGCTGACAAACTTGGATTTCTGCGGCATTCTTTTTTTTTTATTATACAGAGAAACAGCACAGTGTGTAAATAGATTTTCATGTATTGTTTATCACACATTAGAAGCTGATTAGTGACTTCTGGAGAAAGATTCATGTATAACTTGGACTGTGGAGCGTTATTAATGCGGATTATGATAAAGACATTTTCTGACTGGTCTCTCTGCTGTCACACACCAGTTCATGCTGGGAGTGACTGAGGAGCAGCAGGACATGATCCCACCCAGCACCAAATCCCTGAGGCAGCGTCGCTGTGGCCACTGTCTGCTGCAGGTACTGAGATGTCCTCACAACTGCTCATGTTAGGCTGAAAACATGAATCATCCATCTTCCTCTTAAGCTCCAGCAGCTGTGCAACTTACCGACCGTCGGATCAGCTGCAGGCTTTAGAACAGGGGGGACCTCCAGAACGACCACCCGAAACCTTTCAGATGCATCCCTGCTGTTTCAGACTGACCGGAAAAAGTCCTGACTAAGCCTCCCGTGGTCCAAGAAACCAGTTAAGACCGGTTTAATTCAGTTGGACTCCAGACAGGCTTTCATGTGTCTGGACAAGAAAGTTAAAATCTGAGAACCATTGTTCCCATCAGCGGCTCAGTCTGCTGACGAAGCTGCAGGAGGACGACCGTGGTTTCACCAACAGCAGGAAAACCTGCAGCTGTTAACCCAACCGGAGACGTGATAATGTCGGAAAACTACGCGTGAGACGAATGCATGGGTTATGCAGGTGTTCATGCTCCCCTCTGTGTCGGTGCAGTGGTTCTCCAGCTGTAGTTACCATGGTAACCGAGCTGGAAAGTTGTCTTTGTTCAAGCAAATAATAGTAATAATGATGATGATGATAATTATAATATAAACTTAAGAAGCATTAAAAGAAGAGTGGAGGAAACGTGGCCTTTACCATAAGAGAGGGTGATAACATCCATAGTTCAGCTGACTGAGTCATTGGAACTTTGGATTAAAAAGATAAATATCTGCATTTGTTCTGTTCATATCAGGCTTTAGTCTGATAGAAGACCTGGTTCTGACTCCTGGGACCGGATGGGCCAGGCCTTCATGTCTCCCAGATAGATGTTAGAAGCTGATTGATCTCTGCTGCTTCCAGAACAAGTCAGTCGTCTTCCTGCTGTTTGCTGGTCACATGATCAGAAAGGTGATACCAGCGGTTCGTCTTTCTGTCACGGAGACACCGGATCACCTGCTGAGCTATGGTTACTGTAGACCTGCTGGAAGCGGGACTAGACCAGCTGCCTGTTCACCAGGCAGGGCCGGGGAGTCAGGATGGGTTAGTAGCAGTAAGGCCGAATCCCAATGTTCCCCCTACGCACAACCACTAGCCCTAGCTCACTATTACTAGCCCTCACTCATT
>JBBBVT010000020.1:23405838-23419803 GCA_037177035.1 Craterocephalus eyresii | reverse complement strand
CTTCACGGGAACGCGCAAAATGTAGGGGTAGGGCTAAAAAGTAGGGCTAGGGGGTGTATTGGGACGGGGCCTTAGTGCTTCACTTCAGGAAGGGTAAAAACCACAACGGTGACCAGTGGTTGGACCTGTCCGCTGAGAAGGATGGAAATAAAGATTGATCCTCCAGGATGGCACATACGGAGGAAAGACAAACATGTTGGTTTGAGATGAGGGTTGTCCTCCAGGAGCCGCACAGGACCGTAGTTCTGTCTCAGAGCGGTGCTGGATGTGAGCCTGAAGCCAGAAATCTGATTCACAGACCGATCTGTTCTTTGCTTTTCCAGATCTGCTTAGAAATGTTTCTACTGCTTTCAGAGAACACTTCACTCTGATGCAGCTCCACAACTAACTGGGTCCTTTTTTATAAAGAACTTTGTATCTGAGCCGGTACCAATGGTTCCAGTCTGGTTCCAGTCTGGTTCTAGTGGTTCCAGTCTGGTTCCAGTGTGGTTCTAGTGGTTCCAGTCTGGTTCCAGTCTGGTTCCAGTGTGGTTCCAGTCTGGTTCCAGTCTGGTTCTAGTGGTTCCAGTCTGGTTCTAGTGGTTCCAGTCTGGTTCCAGTGGTTCCAGTCTGGTTCCAGTGTGGTTCCAGTCTGGTTCCAGTGTGGTTCCAGTCTGGTTCCAGTGGTTCCAGTCTGGTTCCAGTCTGGTTCCAGTCTGGTTCCAGTGTGGTTCCAGTCTGGTTCCAGTGTGGTTCCAGTGTGGTTCCAGTGGTTCTAGTCTGGTTCCAGTGGTTCCAGTGTGGTTCCAGTCTGGTTCTAGTGGTTCCAGTCTGGTTCCAGGGGTTCCAGTCTGGTTCCAGTGGTTCCAGTCTGGTTCCAGTGGTTCCAGTGTGAAGCCTGGTTGGTACAACGGTCTCATGTAGAACCTTCTACACGAGGATCCAGGGTTGTGCGTTGAACAGGCTGGGAGTGACTCTGTCCTCTGGGTATCCGTCTGCTCTGAACGAGGAGCTTCATTCCAGATAAATTATTAAAATGATAGATTTTCTGAATAATTCCTCCTTTTGTGATGATTTGTCTCTATTTCTGTGAAGATGTGACTCTCCTCATTCTTTCTCTGTGGTTCTGAGCAGCAGCCAATGAGATCGAAGCACTGCCAGACGTGTCAGCACTGTGTCCGTCGCTATGACCACCACTGTCCCTGGATCGAGAACTGTGTGGGCGAGAGGAACCACCGCTGGTTCGTCTTTTACCTGGCCGTGCAGCTGCTGGTGCTGCTGTGGGCTCTGCACATCGCCTGGTGGGTTTCCTCTGTCAGCCATCGTCTCAGACCCCCTGTAGACCCCTGCAGACCCCCGTAGACCCTCTCTGTTGCTTCTGTCCCCAGGACCGGTCTGAGTCCGGTTTCCTCTTGGCAGCTGTGGCTGCGGAGCAACGGCGTGCTGCTGGCGGCGGCCATGTTGGTGGCGCTGCTGGCGCTGGTGGTGCTGCTGCTGCTGGGCTCACACCTGTACCTGGTCTCCCTGAACACCACCACCTGGGAGTTCATGTCGCGCCACCGCATCTCCTACCTGAAACATTGCGGCGCCGACGAGAACCCCTTCGACCGCGGGACCGCCAGCAACCTGTGGAGCTTCTTCTGTGTGTGGGGGACGGTGGCGTGGGAGCAGGCCTACTTCACACAGGCCAGCGAGCTCGTCTAGGAGCCCGGAGGAGCCGGGAGGAGCCCGGAGGAGCCGGGAGGAGCCGGGAGGAGCCCGGAGGAGCAGCAGATTGCTGGTTATCTGTCGCTGTTCCAGCACAAAAGGCCCAGACCTGGTCCTGCAGGACCCAGACCAGCTGGAGGGGGAGATGAAGGAGACGTCATTGGTGATCCGTGTTTTTGGTTTTCTGGATTTCTCCGTTTTTGGAACCAAAACCAACTGAACTGTAAGAACTAAACTGATGAAGAGGGAAAGATAAATGCTGAGCCGTGTGGACACGAGGAGGACGGGGACGTCTTCCAGCATCAGACACGTTTCTGCTCATTCCCCGCCATCAATCATGCATCGTTTAAACAAATCACACACACCCATCCTCCATGGCTCATCTCCGGCTCTGTGTGTGTGTGTGTGTGCTCTCTGAATGGTGAGTTTGGTGTGTATCCTTCATAATGTGAAGATGAATGGGTCGTTGGAACATTGAATCCAGATTTTATTCCATTTTCATGCCAGCTTGAGCGACCCGTGTCGATCCGGTTTTCACTGCTTAATGATCCTGGTCCACGTCGGATCAGTCAGCTGTTTACACCCTCCGTGCACACGTTGTCAAGCTTTTTGTAAAGTGTAAATATAAAGTGTAATGTAAATGTTAAATTTTTACCAGAGTAGACGAACTTTGAGTCCAACACTTTTTTGGTGTTTCTGTGCAATATGATGTTTGTGAAGCAGCAATAAGTATCCTGGTGGACCGACGCGGTCCTGACGGACTGGATCATTGTGATTTTGACAATCCAGTTTGTGTTTACTTCTAAACTATATGCAATATTGTCATGCATTGTTTTTAGTGCATACATTGATAAATAAATGAAAACTTTCCAACTCGACTGATCCATTAATATTTACTTCATCCAATGAACACATTAAATACAACGGTTACTTTTCCACAGTAAAAGCATAGTTATCATTATATGTATAAAAATAATCCACATATTGAACAGCTGTCTTCATATAAACACCTTCACTTTTTAACAGAGACCAAATGAAAAAAGTTCGGGATTTTTGAATTCCTCTCAGTGAAGATTTGATTATTTACAGGCGAGTTTACTGGACGGTTTGGACATCATGATGGTCATTTTAAAAAAACTTCAAGCATTTTGTAAAGGATCCACATCCGGATACATGATGGACACACATGGAAATAGATGTAAACACGGAGTCCCCGCTGATGGAAAAGGTAGGAGCTGGTACTGGACCGGAACTGGTTCCAGGACTGGGGAAGGATCTGGATCTGCGGTCTGGTCAGCTGATGATGGAGAAGTCGAAGTCGGCAAAGATGTCCTGCTGCTGGGGGGTGAGGGTGCAGGGAGTTCTGGGGAGGGTGAGGACGGGTTTGAGACGCGTGAACTCCTCATCGAAGTTACTGACGTCCTGCGGAGCTCGGATGACTGGCAGGAAGGGGGGCTTCACCTTCTTGGCTAGGAGAGCCTCCCAGTCCATCCCCTGGTGGGACAGAGACACATCTGTCACCATGAGCCAGAAACATACCGGCTAAACCGCTAGAGTTTACAAACAACCCCAATTAAAAAGGTAATCATTACATTTATAGAGTTTTTTTTTCTTATTGTTATGATATCTGGGTCTAATTTAAGGAGAATTAATAGAATCTAAAAAGCATAAACTATGGACATTTTAGATAAAACTTTATTAAGATGTTCCTGATTAAGCATCCAGAACTCAGTGAATCAGGAAAAAAAATATATTTATAGATGAACGTAGCGAGAGGCAGGGCTAAAATCCAGAGATTTCTACATCTTCTTCACGTGTAACTTTACCTGAAAGAATATGTGGCTCTTGACCTCCGAGGCGTCCTGTCGGGATCCCAGTCTCAGATCAGGATTTTTCTGCAGAAGCTGAGACACGATGAGAGCAGACATCAGATTTCCAGTCATGTGGAAACGTTATTTAATGAATCCAGGTGACAGAGGACAACCTTATGAATGAGAGACGCCGACTCTGGAGAGAGGAAGCGAGGGTAACGCACTTCATCATTAACAATGCTATCAAACACCTCCTCTTCATCATCACCTGGGAAAGGAGACTAACAAACAGAGCAGAGCAGAAATGTTCGTACAGAAAAGCTTTAAACAGATTTTTGTAGATAAGAACTCAGACATTTTATCTTCTAATGTTCCTACTGGTGCAGGAGAAACCGGCTCCAGTTTCTTGGTGGCATTTTGAAAATGAAACAGCAGCTTTGTTCAGACTACATCTTAATCTGGCATCTACTGACCTCCCCCACCATCATCTCATAGATGAGGACCCCCAGCCCCCACCAGTCCACGCTGCGGGTGTAGTTGTTGTCCGTCAGCACCTCTGGAGCCAGAAATTCAGGTGTGCCGCAGAATGTTGAGGTGCGATCCCCAGGGCCCATTCCTAGTTTCACACAGAAATGAAATGACTTAAAAGCAGGTTGGATTTTCGGGCTTTTAAGCAATAAGACTGCGACTGATGGAGGATAAAAGAATAATAAATAATGAAGCAGAAACTGGGCTGAAACCTTCTTTGCACAAGCCGAAATCTGCTATTCTGACGAAGCCATCTGCATCCATCAGCAGGTTATCCAGCTTCAGATCCCTGCAGACACAGACGGGACAGCATCATCCTTTGTTCTCCAGCAGCCGCAGAGACACCTGGAAAATAACTCACCTGTAAACTATGTTGTTCTGGTGGAGAAACTCCAGACCCAGCACCACACAGGATGAGTAAAACCTTACGACAAAAGCAAAAAGAAGCACATCAGTCATGGATGGATGCTGCCTCAGCGGGACTCGGCTGAACATGTCGGCCCACCAGGTTTGCGTCTCGCTGAAGATGCTGGTGTGGATGTGCTTCATGAGGTCTCCTCCTGGAGAGTACGCCATCACGAAGCAGACGTGGTCCGAAGTCTGAAAGCAGCCATGCAGGTTCACCAGGAAAGGATGCCGAGACGCGTTGATCACATCAAATATCCGTCTCTCACACATGAGGCTGGAAACGTGCACGCATGCATTTTAAACCATCTATACCAGAAACCATCCTACGTGTTCATTTTAAACTGCATGATGGAAAATTCCTCAGTGAAACGTGGCTGGAAGATGTTGATAATTCAGCATAAAAGGCTGAATCTTTTCAAAATCTGCTCCAAAGTTACAACAAATGGCTAACTGGACAAGGCTGAAGGTTTTCATCACCTGTCAACTTCATCACGCGTCACAATGTCGCCTTTCTTCAGAGCCTTGATGGCGTACAGTTTTCCCGCCTTCTTATACTCAGCCAGCAGCACCTTGGAGAAGAAACAAGGAACATAAAGTGGGAATTTTCAACAATTCAACATTTAGTCTGAAACATCAGCGATTTGCTGTTTTTAACCAGAATCCTCTTCAGGCAGTACCTTTCCAAAGTGACCTCTTCCAAGGACTGAAATGCAGCGGAAATCATCCATCTGGAGTCTTTCACCCTTCCTGTGGGAGAATACAGACATAAGATGTTACTCCAGACTCCTGATCCCCAGAATTTGTCTTGTTTAAACATCTAGAAATGAAGAAAAGAGTGAAACCAGGACTCACTGAGAAGGGGGTCGGACTGAAGGTTGCCTTCTGGACTTCATGCTCTTTTTCTCAGAAGACTGTTTTCACATTAATTCAGACAAAGAACAGATAAGTAAACATTATCTCTCACCATCTCATCCATCATCTCTACTGACAAAATGTCTTACTGGAGGGGAGTGTATGATGTCCTTTCTGACTGGATGTGGTGATCTGACGGGTGACTCTTCAGGATAATTCAGCCTCACCACAGGCGAGTCTCTGAAAAGTCAAACAGACTGCATCAACGCTGTGCTCAGTGAAGACGCCGGCTGCTGACCTCGACTCGGGACAGGCTGGGAGGAAACAGTTTTAGACCTCCTCAATCCCACCAGGGGGACCCTGGGGTGGACTCTCCTGTCTTTGGGGCTGGGGTCGCTGAGGTGGCTCAAAAGCTCCTCGTGGCTCGGTTACTGGGGGGGTGGGGGGGCGAGATTCACCAGGGTTACTGTAAGGCTGGGGCGGTTAACACGCCTCTGCAGTAGGGCTGGACAATTGATCAAATTTTAATCATGATTACAATCTTGTCTTCTCAAAATCAAAAAAACACTGATAAATGTCACATGAATGTAATATTGACTGGCAATTTTCTTATTGCTATTATTATTTCAATATATGACTATTTTACTCCTTTACTTCTTGCTAATTTATTTCCAGTTGTTTTTATTTTTAAAGTTATATTTGAGGTTGAGTTTTGGTGGTTCAATAAATTTTTAATTCATTTATTTAAAAATCAATAAATAATTGTGTACATTAATCGGGATTTCAATTTCAATCAAAATAATTGCGATTATTATTTTTTCCATAATCATCCAACCATACTCTGCATCGCGTGGACATTGGGGACGGTGCCTCTGGACTGGCAGACGGCAGACTTGGGGGGGAGGGGTCCCCCCTTTAAAAGGGGGACCGGACGCTGTGCTCCAACTACAGGGGGATCCCACTCCTCAGCCTCCCTGGATAGTGGAGTCCCAGACTGAGGAGCAGCAGTGTGGTTTACGTCCTGGTCGTGGAACAGCGGACCAGCTCTACACTAAGCCGGAAACTGGATTGTTTTCTTCGGGTTTGAATCGAGGTCATGCCTCCGGTGGAGGAGTTCAAGTATCTCAGCGTCTTGTTCAGGATCAATAGGCCGATCGGCCCGTTGTGGTGAAGAAGGAGCTGAGCCAGAAGCTCTGGATGTAGCGGTCTCTCTACGTCCCTACCCTCCCCTCTGGCCCCCAGCTCTGGGTAGTGACCCAACCAGACCAGAGGGCCAATCCAAGCAGGCATGATGAGTTTCCTCCCATGTCTCCCTCAGAGATAGGGTGAGGAGCTCGGTCATCCAGGAGAGGCTCGGAGTAGAGCCGCTGCTCCTCCGCATTGAGAGGAGCCAGATGAGGTCAGGATCCTCCCTGGGGAGGGATTCTCTGCAAGTCGCACCCGGAGGAGACCTTGGGGTAGATCCAGGACACGCTGGAGGGATTCTATCTCTCAGCTGGCCTGGGAGTGCCTCCGGGTGATGGGTGATGTGGCTGGGGAGAGGGAGGTCTGGGCTCCCTGCAGCCCCCACCCCGAATAAGCAGCATCAGACGGACGGACACAGACGTGGTTCTGACACATTTGACCACACTGATGGTGACCTCCCGTCAGTCACCTCCTCCCCACCAGGCTCCATTCACTGCATGTTTCCGTATCCACTCACCTACATCAGCCTTTTTGGTACAGGAAACCAAAGATGAGCGTTTGGTCTAGGTAAACCAGGAGACCTGCTTTTTGGAAACTGACCCAGCTGACTGATGTTTTTGTTGGTTTTCCTTGTTTTTCCAGCAACTATGAGCAGGATCAAGTAGATTGACGGAGAAAATGTTCATAGATTGAGTGATTGGAGGAAAAAAATACTGGTTAATAAAATGAAAGAAATACTCTGAGCAACTTAAAATGCAGCTTTTCTCCAGTTTACCACTCAGAAAATCTTTTCAAAAACATTAACATCTCACTTGTTCCTGTTCTTTAACATATTTAATGCGGAAATGCATGGGTTTTCTGTGTTACAGCAGTACCACTTACTGTCCTGCAGCGGTTGGCAGCGAAGTGGGGCCAGGGTTTGGACCCACTAACGGTGGGCTGAGGGGCTCCAGAGAGCTGCAGGGAGGCAGGATGCTCATCATCAAACGACCCCAGGTGGCAAAGTTCATGTTCATCTGGGAAGCCCGAAGGAAGTTCTTCCCTGTGAGCGGAAATCATGGAAAAGTGAGAGAGATTAAAAAAAGGAGACTGAAAACAAAATGTGAGCAGAGCTTAAAGTGCCTGCAGTGAAACCTGGTAGATTGAAAGTCTGCATGGTACAAAAAAACATTTTCAGACAGCAAATAAAACAGCTTTTCTGATGAAAACCTGAAGCCATGATTTAATTTTATGTCCTATATCGGACCAGGAATGGGTCCCATGGAGATAAAAATGTCTTTTAGCAGGAGTAAAGATAGCAGCCAAAAGGTTTATATGAGGACTAAAAGGTTTTACAGCAACACAAATCTATTCATAAACTGCTGCTCAGTGTGAAAAGATGGAGGTGGAGGTTTCTACCCCCTAACGTCCTGATTGCAGCGGACATGCCTCACCTGCTTTTGGAAAAAAAGTCATTAATGCTTAACAAGAAAACAAAGAAAAAACATGTTACATCTTCCTGCATTGTCGGTCTGAGAACAACCAACCAGAGTGGATTCTGTGAAGGATAAAGATCGTCACCTTTCTCTTTGGGGAAAATCCTCCTCTGCCTCTGGAGTTTGGACCGGTGTTCAATGACAGGATTGATGAAAGTCACCTGGATAACAAACGGAGGAGACTCGTGACTCAGACGTGTTTTTCTCTCAAAAGATGAGTTTTAATGTTCTGACTTAACAAAAGGTTTAATTTTTTCTCATTTATGACTGAAAAAGTGATTGAAGTTCTGATGTTTGGGAAAAAACTCCACCTTTCTCTGCTCAAACACCCATCCATCCATTTTCTTCGTACAGGACCTATTTAGTGTTCAACATGATTTCAAACAGTTTGATACTGAAGTTAAAACTAGGAACAACCTCGATGAAGAGGATTCCTTGAGGCTCCAGCTGGAGACACAACCCATGCCGGCGGTTATCCAGGAAGTCCTCCAGCCGCAGGAACTTAACTCCACTTAACGCTCTCCAGTCTTTCCAGTAGACGGCAACCTCCAGCTCCCTGGACTGGATGATGAGAAATATTTAATATTCAAACAGTCTGGATCCTATCACTCAGAACAACTAACTTAACATTTTCAGCTCGAATCCAGGGATGGACCATAAAACGTTTTACTGAGTCAGTCCAGGATATGTTAGACTGGTACAGTCAGTCCAGGATATGTTTGACATATCCTGGACTGACTGTACCAGTCTGACAGGTATAGTCAGTCTGTGATAGTCAGACTGGTAAAGTGCTCATTTTGCTGTGAAAGGGATGGTAGCATCAGGCTGAACAACAAGTCAAGAAGAAGTGCCAGTCACCAAAAGCAACAGACCTGTTGGATAGCTTCAACGTGATCCGATATTTCCCTGCTAAACACTAAAACTAACAGCTAAGACGTTTTCCGACTACTGACCCGTTCCAGGTCGATGCTGAAGCTCTGACCCCAGGCCTCTTTACTCTGCTGTCTCCAGTGAGTCCGTCCCATGACCTTGTTGTCCACCTTCAGCACAGCGCTCACATCAGCTGAAACACAGAAGACAGAAACTTTCAGGCCACTCTAAGTTTTCCAACTTTTAGTCAAAAGGAGGACCTGGACATGAAAGGAGTGATGCAGCTTTCTTTCTTCTTTTCTTTGTTTAAATCAGTTTTTATGGGATCAGAAATTCTGTTGGAACATGTAAAGTTTGACTCTCTCTCTTCAATTCTGATCCTTGACCACAAAAACACGAGTTAGCAGTGAAGTCTGCTCATGGAGGAGCCGACTACCATCGGAGCATCGATGCAGCTTCCAGACCATCTGGTCATTATTCAACCATCTCGTCCTCCTGCGATTCTTTTTAGTCTTCCTTACAGGGCATCGGTCCTGATGCTCAAGAAAGATGAAGTTGCATCTCATCATCCACATCAGAAGTTCATATTCACTGGTTGTGGTACCTAGATGTTTCTCTGCTTTATTTACCAGAAAACTTCCTTAAAATGCCCCTATTCACACACAAAGTCACTAGGTCTATTAAACAAAGACACCAAAGTTAACATTTTTCCCATATTATTGTTTTTGGGAGGTCGGGGATTTAATGTAAAGATCTGTCTTAGACACACTAACAGTTTATAACAACACTGATAGTTGTTTTTTTAAGCCAGTAAAACAAAAGAGGGTGAAGTGCTGGTTGTGCTCAGGCAGAAGAAGAAAAGTTCCCAAATGCTGCATCAGCTGTACCAAATTCATCTGGAAGACTTGTGCTGGAAAGAGTAAACTCTCAGAAAGTCAGCTTGTCAAAAGACGTGTCATAAAGCATCTATCCAGTGTGAGAAGAAAAGCCAGTAAACCAACAGAGAATCTGTCACACTGGAAACAGTTATTTTGTGTCCTTTTTTCCCCCACATCTGTTCCTTCTGCATATCTGTTCTGCATGATAGAATTTCAGGTTTAGTATAATTAGCTTTATTGCAACACAACACTTTAATTTCTTTTCTGCCTTTCAGTTTTTTTTTCTTTTAATTAACTGAGCTGAACTAGATCAAAACCGATATGGTGAACCATGACTAAACGATTCATTTAATCTGTGAGAAATCAACTTTGAACTAGTTCAGCACCGTTGGGTGGGGATATAATGCCCCCCAATGGCAACTCCTGGCCTCGTTCCTGCCCAGCAGCCACTGTCAGCCGACAGCTTACATCTACCCACCATTTTCAGTGAACTAGCAGAGAATTGTTTCCTGCCTTTATTTCCGCTGTTTTCAGGATTTTTCTGCAGATAAAAACTGATGTGAAGCTGAACTCACAGGACAGCTCATCGGACTTGTTCATCTTGCCGCTGCCGCTCCATCCTGCAGATCTCACTTTCACGGACTTCCCATCGGAGAAGTTCCCCGAGGCGATGGAGACGCTGGTTGATCGACTGCGACCCGGAACGGTCTCAAGCAGATCCTGGCAGCCCATCAGACACACCTCCAGCCGACCTGAGCGCGAGCACGAGGCACAGATTAAAACCAGAGACAACAACCATCTAAATGTCACCGCGGTTATAAATCAAATCAGCGACCTGTGAGACTGGCGGGTCTGAAGAAAGAGGAGGATGAGGAAGATGACAGAGAGCTGGATTGTTTCTTTGGCGTGCCATGGGAGGGTGTGATTCCCGACACCAACATGTCTTTCACTGTGTTCTGGGAAGGATGGTCCTGAGGAAGCTCACGGAGACATCTTTCCAGAGACAGACGCAACAAATCTACCTTCTGACATGAATCCTGCATCCGGGCCTGGGCCTGAGAGAAAAAAACTCTTCAATAATACAATCCTGATGCCAGCACCACGTCATCAAACCAGCTTTTTTTCATCTGCACTTCACCAACAGATGGATGAAGATAGATCAGGAACCCTCTGACTAGCCTGGCTGTTTGATGGCCACCTCCAAATGAGTGGAAGATAAAACCGATTAAAAGTGTTGCTGGTACAATGTGAGCTAAAAAAATATTGATCTAAGCTCAGCTGGTAAACCCCAGTTTCATCATCTCATCAGGAATCCCATCAGCTCTGTGATGTTCTCAGAAGTTCATGTTGTTATTTAGCATTTAAAACACCTTTGTACCCACCTCAGCCAGAACATAGCGGTCCTGGATCCGACTCTCACTCAGCTGCCTCACCACGTTTTTGGCTCCTTCTGCTACAGCTGATTCAATCTTCATGCGGTGCAGGAGCTCAGCGACACGGAGCTCCAGTGGGCTGATGATCTCCACGGGCTGACCTAAGGATAGAGGTCATACTGAAACCATCAAACCACAGAAATGCCATGCTTACAGAGGTCTGAACCGTAGGCCACCAGAGGAAGCCTTCTCCACCTCATGGACAGGATCATGCTCCCAGTATATTCCGTCTGTGTTCTGAATATCCTGGGAACATGGTCTAGTCTATGAGGTGGAGAAGACATCCTCTGGTGGGGTCAAGTCAGATCACAGCCTGATCTCCAGGTCTCACTGGAGAGAGTTTCAGCTGAGTGTGAAGCGGCTCGAAAGAAAATAACCACAAATCTGAGACGATAGTCTTCTGACCGAAAAAAGGACAGCGAGTCCTCTTCCGTTTGATAGATTGATGGTTAAATTTATAGATGGTTGGACAGAATCCTGTACTTCCTCCATGAAGGTAGGGGAAGGGGGCGGTTGAATATTCATTCAGTGGGTCTACTGAGATCTGAAATTCTGATCATTGGACTTAGTTAGTTTTGGAATATGGGTTATTTTTGCATTAGTCTTGGATGCATTTGTGGATTTGGTATGATTTTTAACAGAGAGCATGTGGTTTAAAACGGGAAGATTGGCTGAATGATGCTCTGAGGCAATCCTCCATTTTAAAAAGGCTCCCGCAGGGAAAAGGTGGTCATTGCTTCCCTGACAGAAAGTTGAGCTCGTAATAAAATCACACTGATTATATTCTACAAAACTGTTTCTGAATTGATCTTCGGCTTTTTGTTTTATCCGTATCAGCAAAATGATTTATAATTTATTGCGACTGATCATGGTTAATTCTTTCCCACAGAGGAAAGAGGAAGACTAAAGAAAAACTGCATGCTTGAGCGTTTCTGCGGGTTTACCAGGTTTTCCATCTCGCTGGCCCTCTCTGGCTTGACTAACTTTGATAATCTGCATCCGCAGCAGCTCAATCTTGGTGCGGCTGTCCTGTAACATCTGCTGGGCAGTGGAAAGCATCTTCCTGTCCTGCAGAACAACACATCATACAAATGAAGAGCAGCTGGTCTCATTAACTTACTTCAAATAAATAAATAAATAAAATGAAAAAACAAAACATTATTTGATCCTACAGTGTGATGTGTTTGTATATATAAATAGAGGCAGATATGAACTAAAGCTGCAAACAAATACAGGTTGGTAATCAGTGTTTCTCTGGGGACAGAGCCTGGTGTTGGGTTACCTTGAAGGAGCCGTTGGTGTACGTCTGGATCATGTTCTCAGCACCTTGTTTGACTTTGCTCTCCATAGCAAGTTGTTTTTTCAGGGTTTTGACTCGGCTGGCCAGCGGTGACGTGACCTCCTCCCACCGACATGATTCTGTTAACTGGTTATCATCGATCAGGGAACCTGAAGGAAAACAACAATGAGGACATAGAGTAGAAAATGATCTTTGCATGCATGTTGTTTTTTTCATCTTATCAGGATAAAATGATTAAAAGAATGAAATGTGTTTGGAAAGGTTGAAATGCAGAATGAGAAGGGAAAAACCTGAAAATGCAAAATATAAGTGCAACAAAAAAATGGTCCATCAAAGATCCAACGGGACCTACTAACACCCAGAAACAGGCTATTTACTGGTCTCAACAAATAAATTATCTACTGATAGCTAGCATAACCTCCTGTTTACCAGGATCTACTAACAGGCCATCTACTGGTATCTACTACTACCACCAGGAGCCTGATTATAATTATAAGAGATTATCATTTTCAAAACGTGACAATGTCCTGCTGGACTAATTCTAACTGTTTACTGGTTTCCAGTTCCAGCCTTCTGGCTCATAAATGGAGGAAATACAATATTTTTGTATCACTTTTATTCAAATGAATTCAAAAGGTTAGATACATAAGACCCTGGTTACATAGCCAAAATGATCCTGTAAACACTGATCAGTAGAAGACATGATCTTATCTGGAACATGACTTATCAGGTTTCACATCTGTCCCAAGCTGGTCAGCAAAGATGGATGGATTCATTTTCCAACCACATTTTAATGTTAATGCAGGAACTTATAAGATTGTTTCTCAGAGTTTCATCCCCTCTTTTACATAACCTTTTCTACTGAAAGTTAATCTACCTGGGACACTTAATACATAAATAGCAGGTTTTTTAAATCTATCCAACAATAACTGCTGTAGTTCCTCACATTCTGTTATTTACCTGTGTTTTTGTCCTCAGAAAGCCATCAGTAGATTATCTAACTGTCGGCTACACGAAGGCGATACCGGACTGTTCCAGTGGAGATGATCTAAACTGGACTATCCTTCTGATTCTCTTTCATTTCAATGTTCTATTTTCCTTCGCTGTATAAACTCCATGAGGAGAGGCGCTTTGAGTAAAAGGACATTGAAGTGTACGGTACCATCTTTCTCTGTGGCCATAGCCCTGGCGTTCAGCTCCTGCAGCTCCCAGTGCAGCTTCTCCAGCTTCCGGCTGGATGCTCTCAGTTGGCCCTCCACATCTGAAGCACTCTTACGGCTGGTAACCACCCTCTTCAGCCTCTCAGCTGCCTCCTTGATCTTCAGCTCACGCTGGATCTCTTGGCGGACCGACGTGCGGGCATCCTCCAAACGCTGCTGAAACTCTGGGTCAAGAATATCCCACTCGTCCAGACTCTGCCGGTTCCCAGATCCTGCTTTCTGTGTGTGTGTGTGTGTGTGTGTGGGGGGGGGGGGGTTAGATTAGTCTTACTTGCAAAACATTATGGGAACTATATTACAAATAATAAGAGCCATGACA
>JBBBVT010000020.1:23342649-23357669 GCA_037177035.1 Craterocephalus eyresii | reverse complement strand
TTCTCCAGACGAAGCAGCCTTTTTAACCCTCCAGCTGTTTTTAGTCCACCTGTTTTGTCTTTTAATGTAAAAAAGCTCCAATGAACAGGCCGTGCTGCTTGCCAGAGTCCATCATGGCTGCAGCAGGTCTCCCATGCATGCAGGTGCATCCGCAGCGCCGGCTGCTTCAGCAGGAATAGGGAGAGTGGTCTGAGGTCTGATCCAGGCGTGAGCAGGTGTTTCCCAGGTGTTCCTACCTGTTGAAGCGCTGAACCTCAGCGGCTCCGAACAGCTTGGCCTGCCTCTGCTGGGCCAGGCCCTTCAGGCGCTGCCAGGCCGCGTTACATTCCTCCTGCTTGCGGACGATGAGCTCGGCCTCGGGGTGATCTTCCTGGATCAGCTTGGCGGCCAGCTGGTTCACCTCGTTCACGCGCTCCTCGTGCGCCGCCAGGTCCGTCTGGAACTCCTCAAACTTCTTCTGCAGGAGCTCCACGTGCTCCAGGTCCTGGCCCAGCTCCTCGGAGGTGGCCATGGCCTCCTGCAGAGGGACAGACCGCTCTGAGCAACCTTCTCACTCTGCATGATGGAGGCTACCTGGCTTCCCCTGCACAGGTGCACTGTAGCTCATATTGTAATGATAAATAAATAATAATAAATGTTTTTGTTCATTTTGCTCATAAAAAACATGTAAGAGGTCATTTCCCTTCATGTCAGAGGTGAACGAGGCGGCGTTCTCGCCCTTCTCACAGCTGACAGACGGTCATCTCCTGCTGATGCCATGTGTCGCATCAGGAAAGAAAAAATGTCGAATTAAACAAAATAAATCTGAAAAGTTTCTGTTTTCTGACACTGACCTTGTCGCTGATCCAGTCCAGAGCATCCTCACACTCCCTCAGGTACTGGACCAGTTTCTGGGCCTGCAGCAGGCGCATGCCCTTCTCCTTGGTCTTCTGCAGCAGGAGGTCCCACAGACGGTGGAGCTCCTCCAGACGGGTCTGGTACCGAGACAAGACGTCACACTTTTACTCTTCTAACCCCAGACTGAACAAAGCAATTCATGCAAACAGAAAAGAGTTTCTGTTCTAATCTCTCCATGAAAGCAGGAAGTTTTCATCCTTTCCCACGCAGAAAGAATGAGGAGGTCCTCTGAAGGTGGCAGCACTCAGGAGGAACACACTCGGATATACTCAGCCATGTTGACGGTGGTAACTATGGGTCTCTGCTGGGTCCGGTACGGCGTGTAGGACTGAACCAAACCAAGAGGTTACACAAAGTCAGCTTCATCTCAGCTCAGCTCAGATTCTGCAGCACGGCCTCATTTTCATGTCTGCCTGCTCCCACAGACTCGAGTCAGAGCGCCGAGTCACAGCGTCCAGTCAGAGCGTCCAATCAGAGCGTCCAGTCAGAACGTCCAATCAGAGCGTCCAATCAGAGCGTCCAATCAGAGCGCCGAGTCAGAACGCCGAGTCAGAACGCCGAGTCAGAACGCCGAGTCACAGCGTCCAGTCAGAGCGTCCAATGAGAGCGTCCAATCAGAGCGCCGAGTCAGAACGCCGAGTCAGAACGTCGAGTCAGAGCGTCCAGTCAGAGCGTCCAGTCAGAGCGTCCAGTCAGAGCGTCCAGTCAGAGCGTCCAGTCAGAGCGTCCAATCAGAGCGCCGAGTCAGAAAGCCGAGTCAGAACGTCGAGTCAGAGCGTCCTGTCAGAGCGTCCAATCAGAGCGTCCAGTCAGAGCGTCCAATCAGAGCGTCCAGTCAGAGCGTCCAATCAGAGCGTCCAGTCATAGCGTCTAGTCAGAGCGTCCAATCAGAGCGCCGAGTCAGAACGCCGAGTCAGAACGTCGAGTCAGAGCGTCCAATCAGAGCGTCCAGTCAGAGCGTCCAATCAGAGCGTCCAGTCAGAGCGTCCAATCAGAGCGCCGAGTCAGAACGTCGAGTCAGAGCGTCCAGTCAGAGCGTCCAATCAGAGCGTCCAGTCAGAGCGTCCAATCAGAGCGTCGCGTGAGAGTGTCCAATCAGAGCGCCGAGTCAGAGCGTCCAATCAGAGCGTCCAGTCAGAGCGCCCAGTCAGAGTCATTTTATATAGAAGGAATATAGGAAATATTATTTGCTATTATATTATTTTTATTATACTATTAATACATGTTATTTTCTAGTATTTAGATTATTTGAAAATTAACTGTGAATTTAATAGATTAATAGATTTTTTGCACTGGATCTTTTAACCGATCGATCGATTAACTGAAAAAATAATCAATAGATGAAAAAATAATCGTTAGACACTGGAACATGTACAGCTGGGTTTATGGCAGTCAGTTATGACGATTAGAGTAATCCGATTACTCCCAATAATCTGACTGGACACGGTTACATTGTGTTTTTTTATGTGGAATGAATAATTCTGTAATAAAAATTAAATTAAATTAAAATCTTCTCCTTCAGGTTAACATGGAAATAGTAATTCTGAATGAAGGTTTACATGGAAAACCCCTTTTCTTAATTCTGCTTTAAATCCAGGGAAGGGCTCTGATTGGCTGGATTACTACTAATTACTGATTACTTCTAGTAATGTGATTATTCTCAGTAATGTTATTACTCTCAGTAATGTGATTACTCCCAGCAATGCTATTATTCTCAGTAATATGATTATTTTCAGTAATGTGATTACTCAGTAATATGATTATTCTCAGTAATGCGATTACTCTCAGTAATGCGATTACTCTCAGTAATGCGATTACTCTCGGTAATGCGATTACTCCCAGTAATGTGATTACTCCCAGCAATGTGCGGTGTGAACAGGCTCTGTCGTGAGACTCACCCTGATGGTCTCAGAGGCGAAGTGGCCCTCGGTGATCATCAGGTTCCCGGTGTCGTCCAGCTTAATGATGGCCCCGGCGTTGGCCTGAACTTCTGCTTCGAAGGCCTGGTGTTTCTGCAGCTTGCCCTGCACAGACACAACCACAGAGGAAATGTTTCTGCACTCTGAGAAGGAAGGCTGCTACCATCCATCATTCAGAGTTTTCTGGACGCCCAGGCAGAAAGCAGACCTGTAGGTTGGAGGGGTCCTTGTAGCTCTCATCAGAGGCAATCTGCAGCTTCTCCTGGATCCACTTCTCCAGCTCATCAGCATCACGGCGGAAGAACTGAAAGCGGTAAGAGTCTTCCAGCTTCTGCCGGCGCATGATGGACAGCTCCTTGAAACGCCGGTAGCGGTCCAAAACCTGCTGCCGGCGTTCCTGGATGTCTTCAGCCGTCTCCAGCACTTTGACCCCTGCGGTGTCCATTTTCTGGAAAAGAAGACCCGACACATCCCGATCACGATTTACCTGAACTCCACACCCACACCAGGTTAAACATTGAGACGGGAGCGCCGTGCTCATATTGGTTACATCTTTTCCTGACTGCAGCTTTAACATTTAACACCTGCACAGTCGGAGATGTAGCTCTGTGGGGATTACAGTTCCTCTGAGGTCAGACTTGGAGCTGAAGGTGTAATCTGATTACTTCTCCAGACTAACACACAACGGTCACAGCGGATGTCCTTCCTGCTAAAGCATCTGCTTTAACCCTTAAAACCCTTTTTTAATTATATAAACCAGCCTGGAAAAGGTGTTTTTTCACAGGTCTTAGTTTCCAGGAGAAGAAATAATTGGCAATCATACAACAGAAACTATACATTCACACTTTTCCTATTTTGCAGTTATGTTTATTTTTATTCCAGCCCCAGAGGATCATTATTTTTCTCTGGCTGCTCCTGATTGGAAATTACCGTCAATTTAAAGCAGATCTGTGTGACTCTGGGTGTGTTTACCATGCAGTGTCCACCCAAAGCTGTAGGTGGAGCTCCAGAGCGAAAATAGGCGACAGAAGAAGACTGTTGTAAAGCAGAGGCAAATTATGGTTGTTTTGAACAGGCGACAGCCAGTCACCATGGCTTCAAAGTATGTAGTAAAAGTAATTATCAAAGCAGTATAAAAGCAAAAAACTGATGGCAGCTGAAACATGCATGTCTGTCCAAACGGGTTTACGACCGGCCGTATAGCGGTAGTCTCGTGTATCGCCAGACTTCTAGACCAAAACAAACGTCAACGGGCAAAACTGCAAGCGTGGTTTCTGGTGTAGGGAGACCCGATGGAGGAGGAAATGTCCACTTTTTCATCAGAACGAGTCACACAAGCAAAATAGTGACTTTCAAGCTGCTTTATGAATATGATAATGTTGCACAGAGACTCTTTAAGCTCTCTGGTGGAAATTTGGACAGGAAGTGGCGTCCAGGTGTAAACCGAGGTCTCTTAGCAACCAGGTGGTGCTGGTGATGCAGATGTGATAAATAATGGATCATCATGGTGGATTTACCAGATAAAGGCTCTGAATAAACACCACACGTTGGCCAATGGGACAGGAAGGTCTGGAAAAGCAGCGTAGACCACGTGAAGGGTCAGCTATCATCACAATTCACCCACAGAGTTTATAAAAAGGGCATGATGTCATAAAGACCGGATGATCTAAAAAGGTCTCGGAGCAGACAGGCTGGATGAAGAAGCCCCTCTGCCTACACAGCCATGTGAGGCAGGATGTTGGGGACAGCCTGTACGACCCCCGCCCTATCTGAAGCTCTGCAGTCATGGAGCCAGCAGCTGAAATACTAAAAATGCCAGAAGAGGGCGGGGGCGGAAATTCCACATGCATGTGAACATGGAGGGAGCAGACAATGAGAGCGCTGCAGTCAGCCTTTATGTCGCTCTGCGCTCAAGTCAGTGTCCAACTGTGGCTCATGGGCCAGAAACCTCATCAAACCCTCACCGAGTCCCCTTTCTGTCCTTTTCTCTGCCCTCTGCTCCACTTCTCATGCTTAGGAAACAACTATGCAATAACAACACTGACCGTCTTTAAATGCTCCAGTCCCAGAGTCCTACCTTGTTATTTCCAATATCACTTAGTTTGCAATGAAAACATGAAGTACTCTGAAAAACCTCTTAGTGGTGTCATAGTTTATCATGTCTCATTTCCAAAAAAACCAGATTGTCTGCTTGATAACCAGAAATCCCACTGCTACACCTCATTAGTTAAAAACCACGCAGGTTAATGGAAGTTTCCATTTTTCCCTCATTAGACCTCTGGCTAATCATTTTGCAAATTACAGATGGTCTCTTCGTCTTCTTTGTGCTTATTGCCAGTCAGCAAACAGCAGTCGCACAGCCACTGCTACCACTGTCCTGAAAAACTGGGTCCAGAGTTTGTATCCATCGACTTCACTACATGGCAGTCACTGGTCTCCCGCTCCCAGTTGGAACCCAGTGGAGTTCGTCACAGTCCAACTGGGCCAGAGAAACGGCCAGTGGAAACACCCTGAAACCTGGCAGAGTTGGGTACGGTAGGGTTGAGTAAGTACCGGTGGAAAAGGGGCTAAATATGACTTTCTGAAGTAGATGTCCTCATCAGTTCCAGCCCACAGAGGCAGCATGGCTCCAAACCAGATAAAAGGGCAGAGAGGATCGGAAACATGCATCAGAGGTCAACCATCTCCAGGGACAAAAGCCAGCTGTCCGGCTGAGTGGAAGGCTGAGCTTTCTGGCTTTTTGTCGATGATGCAGACAGCAGGAGACAAAGCCATGAAAGTGAGATGTGTCCTGGTCGACATCGTCTCTGAATGGGGGGGATTAGTGGACTCAACACAGAGCTGAATGAGAGGACATCCACATGACACAGAAATAAACTAAAACCTGCTTCAGGACATTTAAACAACTTCTAGATCTAAAAAAAACACATTATGTTTTAAATATATATAGATATGTGCTGCTGCTGACACCACAAAGAAAGACGTGGTTCCTTCCATGTTTCAGGATTGCAGCCAAATAATCTGCAGACATGATGGATGCTTTCTAGAACCACCCAATCAAAAACTGCCTCCGACAATCTCCTGTAAAACTTTCCGGTCGTGAACCAGACTGTAAAAACAGGGCCTGAAAAGTGATGACGATCGGCCCTGAACACACCGGTCACAGCTGATAGGAGGCTCCAGCATCGTGTTTCAGGAGATAAGAGCTTTGCAGCACTGCCTCTGCGCAGCAAACACCCACACACTCTGCTCTATGGTTAACACGGGGGAGGGGGGCACAAAATAATCGTCTAGGTTTTAGTGTTATTAACTTTACCTCAAAGCTGAATGTTTCTCCATCCACGATGCATTTTACCATCATGGATCAGCAAGACCAACAAACAAAGACTCCTTATGGGTAATGGATGTGTCCTAAGACACATAATGTGGGTAATGGATGTGTCCTAAGACACATAATGTGGGTAATGGATGTGTCCTAAGACACATCCATTACCCACATTCCCAGTGCATCCATTAGCACAGACAATCAGACAAACACCCCAGCAGCCAGGGTGGTTGCCTGGTCATAATGTGGACACAGGAAGGAGGATGGAGCCCGAGGACTGGACCTGATAAATCCAGATTTCTGTCTGGAACTCTTCCTCAGTGACATGGATCATGGGCCGGAGCCTAGAACTGATCCATAAATCCATAAATCCATCTCCATGAAACCCCAGGAACGGCAGGCGCATGCAGGTTCTACTCAGGAAGTTGGTTTTATTTCTGTAAACACGTCGGGTAGCAGAAACATCAAACTAACATGGAGCAGAAAACAACCCGAACATTAGCCATCCTCCAGGGATAAAGTCTGCTTAGATTGTGCACGTCTAACTCCAGGATCCTGCAGGGCTGGGAGCCACACACCACGTTTGCTGGACGTGAGCCTCATGCAGAGCAGCCCGCGTACAAGGTGAAGCTTTCTGGGATCAGCAGGAAGACGACGACCCACCGCTCCTCCACCAAAATAAATCCACTCCAACTTGTTCCAGACTAAAATGGCTGAAAAAACTTAGTGTTTGACTGATTGGAGAGTTTTCATGAGTAAACATGATGGACGGACCACATCCCACGATAATGTCGGCAAAAGTTCAGAAACTCTCACTTAAAGTCAAATTTAGGGAAATAAAATCCTCCGACAGAGAGCTCACACTTCATTTCCCTCCTCAGAGCCGAAAAGAGAAATCAGCTCACATCTCCGAACCGACGGACGAGTCGTCAGAAAGCAACGCAGACAAACATGCACGGATCACAAGCTCACCCCGACAGTGTTACACACCTGGGCTGAGTTTAAAAACACGTCACACATGTCTGCTCCGGATACCAGAGTCTGTAGGCTGATCCGGATCCGGATCCCCGTGGATCCTGGACTACGCCGCTGTCTCAGAGCTGGATGAGACGCGTCTGTCTGACTGAAGAGTCTGCGTTTACTCTGCAGCTCCAGCAGACGCATTGCACCTGCAATGACTAAGCTGTATGAGGAGGAGGATGCAGCCCAACCCTGCGTCTCCTCTCCACACCTCCTCTCCTCCCATCTTCTGACCACTGACCCACCTCTGTAAAAACCGTCCACAATGTCAGAGAGACAGAGAGCCTCCCTCCCTTTAAGTTGGATTTAGTTTGGGTTTACTCAGCCCAAACTAAACGGTTGCTGGCTGGATAGAGGACACTAAATAAAACTAATAATCGTGTGGTTTGCTTTCATTTACAAACCTCTCAGCTCATTAGGAGGAAAGAGTCCTCTCCCCAAAAGTGCTCTGGAAAAGTAAATCAGTCAACTTTATCTCTGTAAAGACACGTTGCACAATTAACTAAGTTTTCATTTACATCAGCACCTCAGCGGACATTTCTTCGGTTAAACTGGTGTAAACGTGGGCCGGAGGCTGGAAGGCTCTGATGGTCTGGTGCTGCATCGTGCCAAGCAGATTTGCTTTGCCTAGCAGAGCTTCATGGGTGGGGTAAGGGTAGAGGATTTTAGCCTACAATAAAAATTAGAAACAAAACAGATTTAAATCCATTATGTTTTTTTAAGTGTTATAATGTACCACTGTTTCGGGTTATTCCTGGATAAAGTTCTCTCCAAAAAAATGCTATGAAAGAAACATTAAAGGTTAATAATTATCCCTTTTTTTAAACACAAACTGCTAAATCAATTTCAGTTAATCAAAAATAGCAAATATGTTATTCTCTACACTAGTTTCAACCTTTAAATCCCAGTGCAATGACACCGTGTTACTGTTTTTAATGGGGCAACAACAAAAAAAATCCTGTAATCAAACTGGAATTTAAAGGGTTAGATAATAAATAAATACATCTTCTTCCATTGTGATTGTGACTGAAGTTGATCTGGGCAAAAAAAGAATAATCTGCAGGTTTTTTTAAAGAAGGTTTTCTTTGTCTTTGTCCTTTAACCGCCTGAAGGGTAGTAAATCTGCCCTCGTGTTCTGACAAACTATAAGAAAAAACTCAAAGTCCTTCAAGGGAAACACTTTATTTCAATACAAAATCCTCCCATATGAGGAAAACATGACCAGAATAGAAACCAAACTTTGAGGGAAAAATGACCAGAAAGGGGAAAAAAGTCAACAATGAGCAACAAGAGTTAAAATGAGATGTCTGAGCAAGTTCATCACGAATCTTTGTACCAGAAAACGTCTGCAGTGGGATGAATCCAGCCCAGAAAGCTCAGTAACAAACCTGGCAACCCTGGAGACAGGGAGCTATTTTCTATGTGGGTCATTATCACAATACAGTACAGGCGTGGGTAAAAAGCCAGGTCACCTGTTTCTAAGTGCTGCAGCGGTGTTTTTTCTCTAACAGCATCCATAGAGCTGAGCTTTCACAGACTACTAACCCCACCCTGTTTATTGGCTCCATTACCAGCACATGTGATGCAATTAAGACACGATGAGCAATGCCTGGAACCTCTGCTGAGTAAAATACCTGCCTTTCACCAACGGGAACAAACACACTGAAGTTTAATGTTTAAACTAGAACTACGCAGCAGTCTTCAGACAGGATTAGGCAACAATGGGATGATCTACACCATCATCCTGCACAGTAGATAACACTGGGAAAAGAGGTCGAAATTAGGGCTGGGTATCACTCCTAATTTCCTGAATCGATCCGATCCTATGCACAAGAGCAAAAATCGCTTCGATTGATTAATTTCGATTGAATTCAATATCAATTCATTTTCAGATATTCATGAAACATAAATAATTCTTGAATATTAGACATTCGCAGATGGCAAATTTTATGAAATGCTGAAGTAATCTTTCAACAGTGCGTATTTTATATACATTTAATATTCATGTTTTCATTAGAAAATGTCCAGCACTGGCACGTCACACTCATAACTGTAACATTTATTTGTGAAAATAACCAGTGTTACATGTTAAGCAGAATACAGTGTTAACGGAAACACTACAGGAAAACAGAATGACCAAATAAAAACTAACCTTTCGTTCTTTAAAAATAAAAAAAATTGATTTTGGCATTTTCTGAAATCGATAATTGATTATTTATTCTTGAATCGATTTAAATCGATTTTTTAAACCCAGCCCTAGTCAAAATTACATATTTTGTCCGTTTAATCCAGCTGTTTCCACACTGATGACTACAGGGTCACAAACTAAACCATATATCAGCAAAAAGCTAAACCATTTACAGTACGAACATATAAAACTGCATCTCACTGAGTTTTAACATAACTTTTATCATGCCCTTCATATCAGAAGGGCACATTTCGGAGCGTTTAATAGCCTCCTCCACTGTGTCACATGCGTGAACTTTAAACCTGACGGTGGCTTTATCGCTGCCCTGCAGGCTGGATTCATGAATATTTCCGGCTGCTGTGTGAAAGCTGGCACCTCCCTGAGAAAAACCAGCTGGCTCGACAGCTCCAGGGGTCATGAGACAGCAGAAAGGTTTTATTATCTGGATTCACTGTCTACATGTTAACCAACAGATCTGATGATGATCACTTGACCAGTTATCAAATCTGCTGTTCTACAGAATGAGAATAACCAGTAACCCAGTAACCACCCACCAGTGAGTTTACCATTAGAGCAGAAGCCAGAAATAAGCTGCGGTTAACCGCGGGAACTGCTGGGCGTCTCCCTTTCGGTCTAAAGCGACCCAGCCAACCAACCGAGCCGTTTTCATCTCATTTCATTGAGTTAAACAGCTGCAGCTCACAGCCTGAACACGAAAGTCCTTTTTACGCAATGTTAGTCAAACAGATGTTAATCCCCCGTTAATGTACGCTTGATCCTGGAAATGGGCCGCAAACCTGCAGACCTCATTCAGCAACATTTTACTTTCAGCAATAACAACATTGCACTCCACGGGTTGCAAAATAAGAAAAAAAGGCATCTAGATTATTTAAAGATGTTTTCCTAGCATATGTAAATCTGATCGTTTTATGCGATCTACAGTAAACACAAACCGCCAGCTATGAGGACAAGCTAACCGTCAGTAGAGCTAGCAGCGATGTCTTATTCATTTCCAGCATCGCCCGTCGAGAAAAACAGAAGAGCATCGAGCAAATATCTGTTTGTTTTCTTTCAACAACAACGTTGTAAATATTGAACAATCCTGGTTTGAACTACTTAGCTTAGCCCATCAAGCTATCGAATCGCAGCCAAGACCCGAGAAAAATACAGGACACCAGATATAATTTGAGAGCCTGGTATAGATGGTGCAATAGTACATTATTACTGCAAACATATAAACAATTATGAAATGTTAAATCATTTCTCATACCTGTGATTTTCTCTACAAAAGCGCAAACGAGCGGTTGCTATCCCGGTGGATCGACGAGGATGGTTGGGGGAGGCTGCTCCGAGGCGTGTTTTTTTCCCACCCCGACGTGACGTAATTCTCTGCAGATATCCGGAAAGAACCGATCGATTCCGAAAAGTCCCGAAGCATCGCCCCCACAAATATCCTCCAATCACATTAGAGTGGTTTCTTGCTTGCGCTATGTCAAGTGCTCCTGATACTGCTTGAAGTGAAGCCTGAAATGAGTAAAGGATTTTGAACAAAGGGAGACATGTAGAAGGGAAACAAAAAATAAAAAATCTAGCACATGAAGTAAATAACCTGGCTGGTTTGGTAACTTTGTTCAATGCTGCAAAAACAAACATTGAGTGTATAATGAATGTAAGATGTAAAAGTAGAATAATGCAAGGAAGTCGCTTTGGATAGAAGTGTCTGCTAAATGATTGTATAGTATACTATGGTGGTATAGCACAGTAAGGCTATGGTAATTCCTCCATTTCATGTTATTTACTGAGAGAGAAGCTGACAGCAGCTGGGTAGCACAATAACTTGTCATGCTTTAGCTTTTGTCTTACTCTGATAATGTCTGTCAACACTGGATAAACAGTCTTTAGAAAACAGAAAACGAGTAGTCTTTGAACCAGAACATTTGATGAACGTTTAATGGTTCAGACCCCTTTTGGGATTTTTATTTTTTATGTATTTATTTATTTTATTTTATTTTTTTTTGTGGCTATTTACCTGGTTGAGAACAGCATATTTTACAGCAAGTACCTAAACGTTTAACAGTCATATGTGTGCATATAAAAGCATGAAGACTATGAAATTAAGTTAACAGATCAAGGTTACAGTGCATTAGGTTCATTCTGTCATACAAAAAGGAAGACATCCCCATTGTTTTGTGAGTGCCATATGTATATAAAGTATTGTAACTGTGGCATCTTGTGAATTCTTTTCCTGCTAGGTGCTGGATTGTTTCAGGGTCCTCTTTGCACAGGACCCTGCCTAGTCTTTTATTGCTCCTGTCCCATCCTGATTGGCGATCTGTGCTCTGCTTCATTCTAGCCCTCTATTGACAGGAAACCTGGGAAACCTTATTTGCCACTCCATCTATCTGTTGTTGGCACATCCCATGGAGGGGTTGTTACTCCCACTATGGTTCCTTTAACTCCTTATTTTGGGTGCTTCCTCCTGATGTATTCATGGAGCTTGCCATGCTTAGTGAAAAGCCTTTGGATCTGGGGTAGGAGCATCCGTGCATTGTGAGCTGCTTCCATGTTTAAACATCTTTGGCCTGAACATCGTCTTTTCTAAGACATATAAACTTGTATGTATATATATATATATATATATATATATATAATTTAAAATATAATTTGAAAACAAACCACATAACTCCAGCTTTTTTTTAGCATTTAAGAACTAACTGAGGTTGATGTGTATTTAGAACCATGTTTTAGAGATGTAAACGCATCACCTGGATGGTATGGGGTGTATAAGGTTTGTTTCGTCAGCATATAAGTGAATAAAAGTTTTACTAGCAGAGTCTGAGAGAAATTCTATAAACTACAGCAAAATAGAAGATCTTTGGTTGGGTCCAGATGAAGCCCAGTTTTCTTTATTTTCCAACAGTTTCATGACTTACAGATGCTTTAGAGTAAAACCGGTTGAAACCTAAAAACATGAAGCAAAACCAGGCTGATGTTGTGATGACATTGAGACTCATCTTCATTGACCCTGACAGCTGAAACAGGTTTCATGTAGTTCTCTGGAATTAGTGCGAATCGGTGATGTCGGCCATGATGCATTTTACAACCTTTTGACAAAGTATATATAGAAATCCTTCTGGACGACAGGACTTCAGGTCTGGGTGCACAGCTTTTAATCATTAGAGTCATTTTTCCTGCCAGCAGTCCACAGATGTTCCTCCTCTTTGTTCTCTGGGAACATGTAGCGGTAGGAGCTCAGATCATGTGGTCCTGTGGTGGAATAGGAGCTACAGAAAGGGCGAAGGGTCCCGCAGGGAGCTGGAGAGGGCTGGGTCCCCGAACACATCTGCATATGATGCTTTCAGGAACTGGACGTAGTTCTGGAGGCTTCGGTTTGTGCTGTCCGACTGCTCCAGCCGATCCTTCATGTCCTGCAGTCGGCTCTGGTACCGTCTCTCCATCTGGGTGTCAGAAATACAGATGCAGCCATGAGGGACATCCTGAACACAAAACTGGAGCTCATGCGTGTAACCTATGGTCCCTGAGGGAGGGAATCAATTCAGCCATTTATTTATCCTTTTAGGGAATTTTACGAGACAACAGGAGCAGCAGAAACATCGGACAGACAATGTAAGGACATGTGCTAAAAATTCAGAGAATGCTACAATCAGAGTCCAACTGTTCCAGCTGCTGTTGTGTGAGTGCTCTGTGCTAAAGAAAACGTGCTATGTGGTGGTGCTGTAAAGCTGGACTGCAGTGGGGAAAGGGGACCTTCTCCTCTGTGTTCTGCAGCGTGGACAACGCAGCCGGCAGCCTGCAAGAGCCACCCAGCAGCCAAATTCAACACGAGTATGGGGACTGTGCCCAAACGAGATCAATCCTGAAGCTGCTTTTTCACCACGTCTGTCGGGGTCAATGACAAAACCCATTTTCCCAGCCTTCACTGCACTTCACTGAGCATTCTGCAGCTATACAACTGGCTCTCCTCTGTACCCTCCTGTCATATATTGAGTCCAGGAGCATGAGCGGTTGCTGTGCTAAACCAGCAACTTGTAGGAATCCTTGTGACATCCTGGGCAGGGAACTAGCTCACTTGCAGGCAAGTGCCCTGCAACCCAGAATGATGAGGTGAATAAGATTTAAAAAATGAGATTGTGCATTAGTTTTATACCTCAGGGAGGTGAGACCTCCCCTTTTTGCAGCAGATGTGTTGAAAAAGCATCTTCAGGTTGGTCTTACAGCCATACTTCTGAGTTATAAAGAACGTAGCAACCAAAAGGGAAGCACTCAGTTATTCATCAGTAAAGGCCAAAAAGGTTTTATAACAGAGTCTCAGTGAAACTACAGCAACCCAAAAGACATTTGGTTTGGTCTAAATGAAGAACAGCTTTCTTTATTTTCTGACATATCATGCTGTAAAACACGGCCATTTATCGCCTTTAGTCCCATCAAATAAACCAGTGAGCACAGGCTGAAACCTTAAAATGTACATAAAGCAAACCCAGGCTGATGTTAGGAAAGTATCATGTCTGATGAGACTGAGTTAAGGGGAAATGCTGGATCATTGGTCAGTCTTTACCTCCTCCTTACAGCGAGTCAGCTGGTTGATCTCTGAGTTAGTCCTGCTTAGCCGGCTCTCCAGTTCCTGTATCTGGGACTGAGTGAGCCGATCTTTGATGGCAGCATGTTCTCTGGTCTCAGACACCTGGAAATAAGCATCCATGTGTTTAATGAGTGGAAAATCGTATATTAGGGATGTTTTATCATTATTACAAACCACATTAACCAGAATTCAAAAACTCGTCTTTTCCTGACAGCAGCAGGAACCACTGAGCCCAGAATATAAAACTAGATACCATAAGAAAGAACTGAGTGGTGAATCTCAGCAGGTATGATCAGATGTATCTGCTTCTCATTGTCTAATAAAGTCTAAATTCATTTGATGAAAGCGGCTGTAGAGAACTGAAGTAATAAGTTTGAACTTTTAAGCAAATTTAATAGCTTCTTATCCATCAGAAAATATGACTAGGGAAATCATGAACTGCTTGAAATGAACAGTAAAATGCAGAAAATGAACATTTTCATGGACTTTCCATCCATTTGGCTGCATGTCCATGCTGTTTCACATCGTCTCTGTCTGTCAGTCCTGTCTGAATGGAGGATGAAATCATTGTATAAGCAGACTGGTGGCTGGGCAGCTGGGCGGCTCCAGTCTGTTAAATGGACTCTATGTTGGAATTACACACACTCAAAGAATGAGCACAATACTACACAACCAGCCAGGCAACAACAAGGTTTTTGGAAAGAACTGTCCCCTAAGAGACAGAGGTTGAAAGAAGGATCAGATGCCTTTTCCCTCCAGCTTCCACGGATCGGTCAGGCGTTTCCCTGAGTCTGTACTGGGATTAACGGGGTTGGACGGAAGGTTTTCACCTGCTGCTGAGCATCTTTCAGAGCCTCCTCCAGCTGCCGGCTCAACCCACAACTTTCTCTGTTTTTTTCTTCCAGAGACACCTGGTTGCTGTGGACAACCTTCTCCAGCTTGGACACAACAGCTTGAAGGTCTCTGCTCTGACTGCCAGTCTCCTCCAGCTTCCTGGTGGCGACAGGAAGGAGACAACGGGACCAGTTAGAGGAGAGGACAGGACCAGTTAGAGGAGAGGACAGGACCAGT
>JBBBVT010000020.1:23258932-23271008 GCA_037177035.1 Craterocephalus eyresii | reverse complement strand
CTAGTGGAGGAGGGGGGAACTGCTGCTCCTAGTGGAGGAGGGGGGAACTGCTGCTCCTAGTGGAGGAGGGGGGAACTATTGCCTCTAGTGGAGGAGGGGGGAACTATTGCCCCTAGTGGAGGAGGGGGGAACTATTGCCTCTAGTGGAGGAGGGGGGAACTGCATGGGCTTCACGTTTGTAAGCGGCAGGTTGGCGCCGTGCTGTGACAGAGGGATTTAACCTCATGTCGTGTCCTCACACGTCCAGCGGAGACGCTTCGGGTCGTCCTGCTGCTGACTGCAGCAACAATCACACAGGAAACCCAATGAAAGGATGTGGAGTGATGCTGGAAGGCGTGCAAACAGGACGGCCGGGGTTTCCAGGTGCACTGGTCAGCTCCTGTCTTCTAGGGCTGTCCCAACGATTATTTTCTGAATCAATTAATCTGTCGATTCTTTTTTCGATGCATCTAACGATTGGATTATTTTTACGATTAATTTAATGATCTAATATTTTTTTGTGCTTGATAAATAAATATATAAAAAAATTTACCCAGAACAAATACCAAAAATGTTCTCAACTTTCAACATCTCAACAACTCAACAAGTCTTAACAAAAATCCTCTTAAAAAATGTGTTCATAGTTAAATTTGAATGAAAAAGAGTTAATCTGCATTCTGAGGCGCTCCCAACACATATTTTTCCTCTTACAGAAATGTAAATGCGTAAAATTTGAGTAGCTGCAAAAATAATCAGAAATACCACACAACTCTACTCATGTGAAGTTTAGTAACTTCACATGAGAAGCAGCAGAATAACAAGCATGTAGCGACACTTTAGTCCACTTTCTACACAATATTAAGCAAACAAGGTGAAGAGCTGAATCACTGTTAATGATAAATGCTGTAAATGTGAGTTGCGGCACTTAAATTACTTCTAATCTGGCAGTGAAGCTGCCGGTGATTGAGAAGTTGGTAACTGGTAAAAGACTAAACCACCATAAATATGACCCGTGTTTCTGTTTGAATGTATCATGACGACAAAAATAAACTGGAGTCGACTTACAGAGCTTTGCTGGTGTTTACGCTTCAAACGTGCGTTCATTGCAGTCCTGCTGCTGTGAAACGTCATTTTCACTTTGCAGAGCTGGCAGAGTACGATGCTGTTCAGCATTGGGACAGTAACCCCGCACCTTTAGAAGCAGTCGGACGACGTGGTGGACCATGGACTGTAGCCCACTTGTTGATGCTTCGCTAGCGGATTCTGAATTACCCGCTCGGTTTCCCTCTCTCTGCACGTTGGCGTCTTCGCTTGTTGTTTCTGGCTGCTCTGGCTTCAGCCAATCGCATTCGCAACAACGCTGATTTTTGGTTTCCCTTCAAAATAAGAGCATTAAATTTTTTTGTTTTTTCTGTTGCTGTTGTCGACAAATTTACTAAATCGATTTACGTTGATTCATCGACACGCCAGGGACAGCATTATTGTAATGAATCGGAGCTTATTATGAATCAGAGCTTGTTATAAATCGGAGTCTGTAATGAATCGGAGCCAGCGATGAATCGGAGCTTGTTATGAATCGAAGTCTGCGATTAATCGGAGCTTGTTATGAATCGGAGCCTGCGAACAATCGGAGCCTGCGATGAATCGGAGTCTGCGATCAATCGGAGCCCGCGATCAATCGGAGCCCGCGATCAATCGGACCTTGTTATGAATCGGAGCCCGTAATGAATCGGAGCCCGCGATGAATCGGAGCCTGCGATCAATCGGAGCCCGCGATCAATCGGAGCCCGCGATGAATCGGAGCTTGTTATGAATCGGAGCCTGTAATGAACCGGAGCCTGCGATAAATCGGAGCCTGCGATGAATCGGAGCCTGCGATGAATCGGAGCTTGTTATGAATCGGAGCCTGCGATAAATCGGAGCTTGTTATGAATCGGAGCCTGCGAGGAATCGGAGCCTGCGATGAATCGGAGTCTGCGATTATTCGGAGCTTGTTATGAATAGGAGCCTGCGATGAATAGGAGCCTGTAATAAATCAGAGCCTGCGATGAATCGGAGCCTGCGATGAATCGGAGCTTGTTATGAATCGGAGCCTGTAATAAATCGGAGCCTGTGATGAATCGGAGCTTGTTATGAATCGGAGCCTGTAATAAATCGGAGCCTGTGATGAATCGGAGCCTGTAATAAATCAGAGCTTGTTATAAATCGGAAGCCTGCGATGAATCGGAGCCTGTAATGAATCGGAGCCTGCGATGAATCGGAGCTTGTTATGAATCGGAGCTTGTTATGAATCGGAGCCTGCGATGAATCAGAGCTTGTTATGAATCGGAGCCTGCGATGAATCGGAGCTTGTTATGAATCGGAGCCTGCGAGGAATCGGAGCCTGCGATGAATCGGAGCCTGCGAGGAATCGGAGCCTGCGATGAATCGGAGTCTGCGAGGAATCGGAGCCTGCGATGAATCGGAGTCTGCGATGATTCGGAGCTTGTTATGAATTGGAGCCTGCGATAAATCGGAGCTTGTTATGAATCGGAGCCTGCGAGGAATCGGAGCCTGCGATGAATCGGAGTCTGCGATGATTCGGAGCTTGTTATGAATCGGAGCCTGCGATGAATAGGAGCCTGCGATGAATCGGGGCTTGTTATGAATCGGAGCTTGTTATGAATCGGAGCCTGTAATAAATCAGAGCTTGTTATAAATCGGAAGCCTGCGATGAATCGGAGCCAGCGATGAATCGGAAGCTTGTTATGAATCGGAGCCTGCGAGGAATCGGAGCCTGCGATGAATCGGAGTCTGCGATGATTCGGAGCTTGTTATGAATCGGAGCCTGCGATGAATAGGAGCCTGCGATGAATCGGGGCTTGTTATGAATCGGAGCCTGTAATAAATCAGAGCCTGCGATGAATCGGAGCCTGCGATGAATCGGAGCTTGTTATGAATCGGAGCCTGCGATGAATCGGAGCCTGCGATGAATCGGGGCTTGTTATGAATCGGAGCCTGCGATGAATCGGAGCCTGCGATGAATCGGGGCTTGTTATGAATCAGGGCTTGTTATGAATCGGAGCCTGCGATGAATCGGAGTCTGCGATGAATCGGAGTCTGCGATGATTCGGAGCTTGTTATGAATCGGAGCCTGTAATAAATCAGAGCCTGCGAGGAATCGGAGCCTGCGAGGAATCGGAGCTTGTTATGAATCGGAGCCTGTGTTGAACCGGAGCCTGTAATAAATCGGAGCCTGCGATGAATCGGAGCACGGAGAGAGACCGGAGTCTTCCTGCGGCTCCAGGCTGTAACGCTACACGTGTAACATGATGGTGTGTGATGTTGCAGACGTGAAGCTGCTGGTGGAGAGATGCCCCGACCTTGAGACTCTGGACTTGAGGTGAGACGTCTTCCTCTTCGGCTGCAGGTGAGAACCTTCCTTCTTTATGTAACTTCCTGTTTCCATGGCGACAGCGACAGCACCCTGCTGACGGCCGACAGCTTCGCAGTCCTCCGACGCCTGAAACGCCTCCAGCACCTGGCGCTGAGTCGCTGCTACCACATCCACCTGGCCGCCCTCACGTAAGTAAAGCCCGACCCTGAGAAACACATCCCGACCCGGGAAACACAGCCCGACCCGGGAAACACAGCCCGACCCGGGAAACACATCCCGACCCGGGAAACAAAGCCCGACCCTGAGAAACACATCCCGACCCTGAGAAACACATCCCGACCCTGAGAAACACATCCCGACCCGGGAAACACAACCCGACCCGGGAAACACATCCCGACCCTGAGAAACACAGCCCGACCCGGGAAACACATCCCGACCCGGGAAACACATTCCGACCCTGAGAAACACATTCCGACCCTGAGAAACACAACCCGACCCGGGAAACACAACCCGACCCGGGAAACACAACCCGACCCGGGAAACACATCCCGACCCTGAGAAACACAGCCCGACCCGGGAAACACATCCCGACCCGGGAAACACATCCCGACAGCGGGTCAGCCATCCCTTTATGAGAAAGTTTTCCCCACCAATGTTCGCATTGCAGTTGCGTTAGCCAGGCTAGTTCTGATTTCCCTTGACTGTTCAAACAGGAAAATTGTGTCTTTTTGCACCCAAGCATTTCTTGTTAAAAATAAAACTTTCCTCCATGTCAGCGTTGGCAGAGAAAATTAGCGAATACTTGAAACCTCTGGGGACGATGGACGAGGCGGTGCGTCCAGATCGCATATCCGATTTAAGGCCTGGGATATACAAGCGTGGCCGCAAGCGCTCCTTCTGCTCTGTGTACATACTTGCTGTAAACTACGTAGGCACAGCGCGGCCAATACCGGAGGGCACCACTAGGCGGAGTATGTAGCACTCGTACTCTTAAAGTGACAAGCTGCCAGTCAGTTGTATTTCCAGGTTTTTTCCCCAAACAACGAGTTGAATTTAGACTTTTAAACGAGGAAAAAGAACTGATGATTTATTTTATTGTAGAAACTAAAGGGGGAAAGGCCTCGCCGCCGTTAGATGTGTTAAATGTGGCCGATGAGCACATAAATGCAGTCCGTGCGGTCCATTGAGAAAAATGGTGCACGAGCACTTCTAGCGGTTACGTCAATATCGCAGCTCGCGCACGCGTCGCGTTACCTCGCGTCAACGCGTGCGACCGACGTGTCGGACTGACATTAGCGACGCACGGCGGCCATGATGCGGACGCGTCGCCAGCAGCAAGTATATCCCAGCCCTGACCCTGCGTTCACACGCAAACACTGGATGTTTACAAGATTGATTTGGGAGAATTATTCGCGCAAAATGGAGCATATTTATTTGCTTCATTCTCCTGTCAAAAATAACTTTCTGGAGTGAGAAGGCTGGCTTGTCAACACAGAACGTGGCTGAGCGTGGTTATTATGAGAGAGTTGCAGCATTGTACCTGCTTTGGAAGTCGGTGTGTTTGGGTCCATCAGATCCTTCAGAGCCGCTCGTAGCTGGATGCATTTCACCATCCTGGCGTTAGCTAGGCTACGTCCGCTTCCAGAGCTATTTCAGAGTCCCCTCACTTACTTTCCTCCAAGCAGCTCCCTCTTGTTCCTGTTTTTATAGGACATATCCGTGGTGTCATACAGACACGGATGCCCACACACCGCTACTATTCATTTTCTCGATTGTTCGCGCGACAAAATCAAAAGCGAAAATCGCTCAATTCGCACGAGTTGGACGCGCTATTGGGGCTTTCCGCGTCGCAAATTCGCCTCAAACGCGTCTTCCCAAGCAAACGGGCATCAATTCACGTCTATACATTGACTTATATGTAATATAATATAATTCATTTGCGCGAATAATTTTACCCGCGCTTGGTGTGAACGCAGGGTTAGAGGACCTAGCAGCCAGACGCAGCCACATAGCTTCTCCATCACGACTTTATTTAACAGAGAAGACTTCATTCTACAAGCTCGTTTTTAAATGTTGTTTGACCAAGTAAAACCAGAGTTATGATGAAAAATACGCGGTCATGTATATATCTGACGTTTAATGCCGAGAAAAGCTGGAAAAACCTGGCTTTTCTAGCGCATCTGCTAGCAAGCAGAAACTAAGCGCTACTAGCAGCAGAGCTTCCTATTGGTGGAAAAATCACCACATCAACTAATGAAAAATTGTGAAGTAGGACATGTCATTTAGTTGCTAGGAGGGAAGGGGAAGATGGGGGGATGACAGGGAAATGAGAGGCAGACAGTCTGTGAGTTTGGAGATTCGACAGATTTGTTTGAAATCTTACTGTGAAAAAGTAATATCTATTTACATTCAAAGTTACAAATAAGGTTTGTTACGCATGTTTGTGGTATTGACAGTAATATATTTAACATTTTCCCAATCGGTTTTAGTGGTTTTTTTTGTGTGATTTCAAGTGCAGTGTTTTGATACATTAGATTAAAATGAAAAAATAGCTATAAAACCACACAGGTGAGATTATTCTGAAAGTAATGAGACCAAACAAGGCTGGTTTAAGTGTACTTAAAGGTGAAATATACGCAAAAAATAAGAAGGGGGCCAGCATATAAACTGCCCATTTATATGCTGGACCCCAGAGGGTTAAAAAGCGACCCCAAGAGGAGGAAAATCAAGGGTCCAGGTGAGAGTGCAGACAAATTAACGTTACAGGCAGTTACAAAAGCTCCATTTCTGGTTGTGAGATGTGTAGATAAATGTTGATAACTATTCACTTACAGTAGGCAGCTTACTTTTGTATATATGTTGTAATTAAATAAAGCTTCAACATGATAATTTTCTGCATTAGAACTCTTAATTAAAGAGTTTGTTGCCGTAAAAAACGAGTCACTTGAATGCAGGGAATACATGCATGTGCCGGTGGTCGGGATGACGCCACCTCCGCCTCAATTTGAGCCAGGAAAAACCCTGCAGAATATTTCTGCATCTGTGTGTAGCTGTAACCGGTTTTAAATCTGTGGTTCTGTTCAATTCAATCCAACTTTATTTGTACAGCACCAGTTCATTACGTCATCTCAAGGCGCTTCACTGGGAACCAGTATAAGCCGAGGTGATTGTCATACACACACAGACACACACGCGTACCACCCAATTAATAACAAATAGCAGACGTGAGGAAACCAGCAGATGCATCGTCTTCCATCAATCCCCTCCTGGCCTGCTTCAGGGTCTAAATCTGTGGTTCTGGTTTTAACTGGTTCGGACTGGTTCTTTGTGCAGGGACCTGGGGGCGGTGCTGCCGGCTCTGACCCACCTGGACGTGTTCGGGTTGCTGCAGGACGGGCAGCTGCCGTGCCTGAAGAAGGAGATGTCCAACGTGAGCATCAACTCGCGGCCGTTCTCCGCCACGGCCCGGCCCACGCCGTGCGCCCGCCTGCCCGGTCCGCCCAGCGACTGCAGCATGTGGAGCCGGCGCTGTCGGCTGCGGGTCCGACTCTGACCAAGGCGGGGGGGTCCGTATCTGCTGTCATGTTTTAACTTAAATCAGCTGGACCGGCCTGGATGATGTCTGGTTGTCACGGTAACAGTATTATCGTCCCGTTCTGTTGGAATAATGTGGAACCACTTTTTAATGGAAATGATGGATCTGGATCCTCCGTCTCCGTGGAGACCTGCTGTTTGAATTATTGTAATGACCCAGAAGCGGGTCTGACCCGGTCTGCTCCACGTCACGTTTTTTCTACCAGTAAAACACTGAAACCGTTTCTGGACTTTCCTTCTTTTCCTCTGAAACCTCCCAGCAGAGGAACTGGTTTCCAGTGTGAGGTCTGATCCAGACCATCATCTGCACAGCTTCATGGTCTGGATCAGTCCGGAGTGAGGTCGCGGGTCACGGACAGACTGAAACACTGAAATAAAGAAGACTCCCACTTTATCCAGTTATAAAACACACACACACACTGGAACATGGCGGCAGCGCTTCTCGACGGAGCTTTGGCACATCAGTGTCTGATTGGTTCATCGATCCATCTCCTGAGTCCGTACTGGGAACCATCAAAGCCTTCGAAACAAACTGGAGCTGCTGGCAAACCCCCCGAATGAGTAAAAAACAAAAACCTGATAATGAGCTTCAGGCTCTGCAGATTTAGTCTGAACGTTTGTTTCCACTGGCAGCTCGGAAATAAAGCTTAATATTCCTGCTGCTGCTGTGCTTTTTCTGTCCACGTGGAATAAATGACCAAACTGGGACTGAACTGTCTAAAACCCTTCCTCCTGCACCGGGACGACGGGTGGAATAAATACTGGAAGCAGCCGTTCTGCAGATGGACTGGTGAAATATTCAGATCCAGAATAAATTCATTTCTCAGTAAAAACGAGTCTCTGGGATCATTTCAACTTAACGCACTTCTCATGAGCAGGAACGCCCGTTTTAGGGTTCTTCATCATCATCCTCCTCCTCCAGTGTGTAGCAGGGCTGGGCTGGAGGAGCTCAGGTGAGGAGTTGTGCTCGGGCTCAGAGTACGACTTCCACCGGTGGAGACGAGACGCAAACCGAGAGGTTTTGGCTAAATTCACAAAGTTACTAACTACAGCCCCCTCCAAAAAATAAACACAGATAATAACTTATCAGGCAGGAAAATGAAAACCAGTTTGATTTGGGATCTGGGAACAGAAACCAGTAAGGTTTACTGGTCTCAGTTGTCCAGGATGACCGTTCTCAGCTGGTCCTCGTCACTCATGCCGATCGTAGCGATGGCACCGTCGTTGAACTCGAAGGACGTCCCGCCGTCCACCACCATGCAGGCGTCCCAACACCGAGACCGGACACACACCCTGAGGAGGGAGAGGACGGCCGGTTAACCCCGCAGCCTCTACAGCCACCCAGAAAAGCACAGACGGACCGAAGTTCGCAGCGAAATGACGCATCACACGCTGCTGCCTGAAAACACGGAGGATTGAACAGAGAAAACCCAAAAACATCCGACGGGTCTGCGGGGACCTGCCGGATGTTTTTGGGTTTTCTCTGTTCCAACCTCCGCGTGTCAGACCTGTTAGTCTTTTACACGTTTTTGGATGTTTTTTAAAGAGTTTAACCCAGAGAGAAAAGTGTGAAAACATTAATGCCTGTCTGAGGAAAGGACATAAAAGCCTCATTTCCACTGAGGGGGTCGGTACGAGTCGGTACGGTCCTGACTGTGTTTCCACTGAAAGTCGGGCCGCCATCTGCCTACCTGTGGGGTTTCATTACACAGGCGTGCCACCAACACAGGTGAAGCCAAAACAATGTTTAAATTCCTCACTGCTGCATCCAGCTGATTTTAGGCGACTTCATCACTAACTGTGGGAGGAAACGTTGAAGCTGCAGAGCCGATCAGACCTGCCGATGTTTGGATTAATGTTTAACTGTTTACCTTCTAACGAGGACAGACAGCTGTTTGTGTCGCGCTGCTTTAAGGAGTCGTTTTGTTTGGTTTCTGTCCGCCAATCACTGGGTTGTATAGCCTGACGCCAGTAGATCTGGCCAAACTGTACCATTTTCAGATGGACCCACAACTGAAGGGGGTCCAAAAATGGTTGGTTTGGCCCGGGTTTACAGGACGCTTCTTCAATGGAAACGCTCAAAATAGCATATCAGATCATACCGACCCGTACCGTTCAGTGGAAACGAGGTAAAAGTGTGCAGTTAGGGGTTTTACAGCAGAGTTATTGCAAAACATAAAGCTGATTGTTCATGGATTTCTCCCATTGTGGGCTAAATTTAGAATGTAAATCCCTCATTTGAAGACAGGCCACTGTAAAACTAAATCTCAGAGTTTACACTCTCATTCTGTTGTGGTAGCTGGTTTTTGGCAAGGCTGTGTATGTAATGATTGAAAATCTGCTGCTGGAGTATGAAATGAATGCACTAATGAACATGATCTGGTCACAGATTCATGCAGCTGATGGTTACAGAGGTTTTAGTGAGGAGAAAGCTTGGTGGTCCACAGGGAGGTCCCCATCGTCTGGGACACAACCCAGCTCCCGTTCTTGCGAATCAGGTTCCAGCGACCTTGGCCCTGATTGGCTGATTTCCATGGTTGAGCCTCATTTTAAATCGTGTGATCGAGTAAAACGCTTCTGATGTCACCAAGGTTACGTCCATCTCACCAATCATCATCTTCATCTAATCAAATCCATGTATCCAGGAGAAAGTCGTGATTTTGGAGGGGAGCTGATTTTAAAGGACTGGGAAATGTAGTTTTCCAGTGAACGTGGTTCCATCCGGGACAGACGCTCCGGAGGCCAGAATCCATGATGATGAAGCAGAATCTCTCTTCTTGGAACAGACTCCGTTGTTCCCGCCCCGCGGTGAGACGGAGGATCCATATTCTGCTTACAATCGCATGTGGTCTTTGTTTACCTGCTGTTCTGTTGTGTGAACTGGTGGAAATGCTTTAAATGAGCTTTGCGAACTGGATTTACGGTGCTGGGCTATGCTGGGGCTTAGAGGGTCAGGTGTGCAGTGGCTGAGGAGCTTCACCTGCTGGCGAAGCCTCTCTGGCGGCTGCTGGAGAAGACTCTGTTGACGATGGGCTCCCTGATGCTGTAGAACAGACGGCCGTCGTCCGGGCTGAACACCAGAGACTTGTTGTATTCCTCAGTCACTGGGGACACAGAGACATCGTCATGACCACGAACACGTCAACCCCGACTGCAGCAGAAGCATAAACTCACCTTTTTCTACTACTTCCTCAGTGAGAGGGAAATCCAGGCCCGCTTGAGACTTTCCTGGAGGTAAAAAACCAAGTCAGGGACGCCTAGGAGAGTTTCTGCACTACAACCAGTTTACATGTACACACCGATCTTCAGAAGCTCCTCCACGGCCTGCTCAGCGAGCTTGTTGATGTTGTACGACCTGCACACAAACAGAAAAGAGGATTTGGTTTCATGCCAGAACTCCAGACAGATTTACTTCCTTTGCCTCAACGTCAGAGCTCCGCTTCACAGATGAATCAGTTCAGACAGCAGAAAAAGAAACTGCCACATTTATACTCAGGTAACAGATGGAAAGTTTTCTAAAACCCAGCAAAAACCTAAATCTACAGCTTCTGAGAACATGTTTTTAACCAAATAAACAATTGTCTAATGTAAATAATAAAACATATTTAAAAGTCTTTATCAATAGAAGTACAAAAACTGAAATTTCACTATTTGTATGAGTTCTGAGTGACAGAAATTAAATTTTACGGTTTTATTGTTTGACATACACCATGGAAGTTGCATGTCAGGGCACACACATGAGAAAATAAAAACAGACACGCTCCATTCCCACACCCTGTGCCAACCTCCTGATCCCCCCCATACCGAGCACCGAACCTGGGGGGACGGTGGCTGCCCCCCTCCCACTATGTACTTCTACATCATCAACTTTTGTTGATGAATAAATTGTATCATTATTATTATTAAGAGACATGTTTCTGTGCTTGGAGTCGGTTCACGGAACAATCTGGATAAGAAACTGAAGCAAAATCCACATTGTTTAACAATATGGAGAAAATATAATGAAAGGTCCAATTTACTCTGTGGTGAGATGTAGATAAACCAAGAGTAAAATATGCTGGTGTGCAGCTCTTTTTAGTTCCTTTACTGCAATTCTATTGGAACTTTGGTTTAATTAATAATTTTACAAGATTTTCTCCTTTCTGATGATTTTCATTCAATGGTTTGAGGTTTATTTTTTTGTTATTACTCAGTTAAAAGAATTAAACTTCTGAGTAAAAATAAATAAAGTCATATCTTGGGATGACTGTTGGTCCGTCTCAGAGACAGAAGGATGAAGGAGATGACCTGATGAACATGCAGAACCAGAGATCTTGTTGCCGTTTCTGACAGTGAGCGCGCTCAGTGAGGCGGACGCCACCTACCAGGCTTTGGATCCGGTCCCCGTGCAGATGCTGAGTCCTGAACTCTTCTGTTTTTCCCACGGACCATCATCAACGGAGATCTCATAGTAGGAAGCCCTATGGAGCAAGAGGTTAACATGGGGTTTGAAGGGTTTTAACTTCGCCCTGTGGTGGACAGAGATTTCACCGTTTCAGTTCTGGAGATGAGCCGGGTGGACATGAGCGGACTAGAGGTTAAAATGTGCACATGCACCGTGCACATGCTCAACCATCAGTACCTGGAGGAGAGAGATTCCCCGATGAAGATCTCATTGAGACTTCGTACAGGGAGGAGGTTGGACAGGCTGTGATGAAACGCTCCTGCTCCTGGCAGGACAGAGGACAGAAGGTGTATGAGCCGGACCGACCGGTGCAGCTCTGCAGTCTGACGGACGGACGGTCCTACCCTGCTGGCTGTCCATGGTGGTGATCCGGTGGGCCTGGTTGTGCTGCTCCAGGCTCAGCTGCTGCTCGTGCAGATCCAGCGGGGTGGGATTAATCCCCGTCCCCTCCAGATGCAGACGGATCCTCTGGCGCCACAGCCACCTGCAGACGTACAGGGGAGGCGGAGACACCAGCTCCGAACACGGATACGGAATAAAAAACATCAGTAAAACATCTAGAAACACGTCCATCAGTGAAAACATCTAGATACACGTCCATCAGTAAAAACATCTAGAGACACGTCCATCAGTAAAAACATCTAGAGACACGTCCATCAGTAAAAACATCTAGAGACACGTCC
>JBBBVT010000020.1:23174403-23187359 GCA_037177035.1 Craterocephalus eyresii | reverse complement strand
GGGATGTGATCGGGATGTTATATGGATGTGATCGGGATGTGATCGGGATGTGATCGGGATGTGATATGGATGTGATCGGGATGTGATATGGATGTGATCGGGATGTGATCGGGATGTTATATGGATGTGATCGGGATGTGATCGGGATGTGATCGGGATGTGATATGGATGTGATCAGGGTGTGATTGGGATGTGATCGGGATGTTATCGGGATGTGATATGGATGTGATCGGAATGTGATATGGATGTGATCTGGATGTGATGGGTCTAAATTCTTGAAAGAACCTTTTTGTCTACATGTGGACAGTCAGAATATGACGTGTGTTACTGAAACCAGGATCCTGACCTGTTCCGCCCGGCAAGGTGAGGACAGTTGTAATGATGCCATGCAGCCACAGCTGTGTGAGGACACAACACATACTGGTTTTCCTCCCAGCACCTCTTCATGGTCTCCAAGATTCCCTCATCAGTCACAGTACCGGTGGACAAAACCTGTGACAGCTACAGGTAAAGAGGGGGAAGATGATGTAAAGTTAACATTAAGATGCATCTAAAGCATAAACATGGCTAAAGGGAAACGCTGAAGGCCTGTTACCAGTTCACGGTGGTTTTCAGGCAGCAGGAGTCTATGGGAACTCTGAAAGGTCTCCATCATGCTCTTCACTGAGGCGCTGTCTTGGCCCAGCAGCAGCCAGAAAACTCGCTCCATGTTGTACGGGTCCTACAGGTCAGAGAAAAGCACAACCTGGGACCTCTGAGTCAGGCTGACCCCCAGGAAGAAAACCACTACAAAAACTGGAACCTGTCAGAGGAGCTTCTGGACATATATGTCTTCATGAAATTAATCAGAAACTCTCATCAGGGTTAGAGGAAAGGTCCATGAAGCTCGAGCGCTCTTCAGCCTTTATTCATCAGTAAGATGCCTCAGATGGCCAAGTACCTGAATGTCTATGGCTGGGGCCAGGGTCTGAGTGACATGAGGAGCCATGCAAAAGTCGCCGGCGGTCACCGTCCTGTGCACTATATCATTAGAGTTCACCATGGCAACCAGTTTCAGGGGCAATCCCATCTGCTTTACGATGTAGCCAGCTGACGCAGAAAGACAGACAAACAGGAGAGGAGGAAGAGAAAAAATAGCATGGAGGTCTTTCCTGAAACTCTACCTTGTCTTCTACTGCTCAACATTTCACTCAGCCTAATATTAGATTAAAAAAAAGCATGATAAAATAAAATAGAATGTAAAAAATGAAATTAACTGAATTAAAATAAAATTTAATTGTATCAAATAAAAAAATGTAATCAAATCAATTAATATAAAACAGAATAAGGTTAGGAAAATACAATTTAGGTAAAACAAACAAAAAAAGAATACATTTAATCAAACTGAAAAACATATAAATTAAATAAAACATAAAAAGTAAGATTTGATAAATTAAATTAAATTATGTACAACCTATTCTACCATAATGTCTCAAACTAACTATCCTAATCATCAATTTTCAGACTGAAATGTGTATCCAGTGATGGAGAAATGAGCTGTACTCTTCTCATATACTATCATGGTGTTATGTCATCACAGTGTTTTCATGTTGTTGTTAATAATATCCAGAATATAATCACCAAATCACGTAAACCATATTTTTAAATGAACAATAAACCATAAAAATGTTGTATGGAGGTTGTGTTGCATGTTTTTATGATTCATTCCTAATGGCCGGACTTTAAACAGGTATTCAGGAACAGGCCCGCCCACCTGCGATGTTTCCCGCCCCTCCTGTTGGAACCACCACCTCCAGCTCAGGCAGATCTGCACCACAATCCTCCAGACCACTGAGCTCCAGGTAAGCCAGGATAAAGTGGGCCAGCTGGACCATGACTCTGGACCAGTTCACCGAGTTGAGACTCATGAGTCTGTGAGTCTTCACCAGCTCCTGGTCAGCAAACAGACGGCGGAGAGGCTGGTCGATGTCGTCTGAGCTGCCGTCCGCTGCACAGGTAGAGCACAGTCTGTTCACAGGAGTCGGCAGGAATTAAACCGCCGACGTGTGGTCGGTGTACCTGCAAACACGTGGACGTTGTCCTCCAGGCAGGCGGTCATGTGCTTCTCCTGCACCGGAGTGATGCGTCCGCGAGGATAAACCACAATCACGTCCAGGCCAGGGAGACCTTTAGCGCTCTGGATGGCGGAGCCCCCGGTGTCTCCGGATGTACCTGCAGAGGGTTGGAGTCAGGATCCTGAGTTTTAGGCTGAAAACACAAATACTGTGGATTTGGTTTCATGAAGCTCCCGCTTCATACGACCAAGGTTAACACTCAGAACTGGGATCTACAAATGGTTTTTTCTCTTCTTACCTACAAGGACAGTAGCTCGCCTGTTGTCTTTCTGAAGGAAGTAGTTCAGGAAGCGGACAGTAACGCTCATAGCCAAGTCCTTGAAAGCCAGGGTGTTTCCATGGAAGAGCTCCAGGACCGACAGACCGCCTTTCAGCCGGGATATTCTGACAACCTCTGGCACAGAGAACCCGGACAGGGCTTCATCAACGAGGACTGGCAGCCGGACAGAGAGAAGAAGATGAAGACAAGCCGTGATGAGTTCACTGCCCACAAACGGAGGGATTAATGGCTTCACAGGAATTGATGAGGAACTCTGATGAATCTCCTTTTTCTGGCCTCACCCTCCAGGTCCTCTCTGCGGATCAGCTCAGCAGGGATGAACAGCGATGCCACCTCCAGCACCAGTTTGCTGTAGGACAGCCCCCTCCAGCTCCTCAGGGTGTCAGGGCCCAGCGCTGGCAGCCGCTCTGGCATGAACATCCCTCCATCGGGGGCGTAACCTGAGAACAGCACATCCCGGAAGTCCCATCCACGGACCCCGCCACGGGTGCTGCAGTACTTCATCAGCCCACCAGCCACGGCTCAGACGATCCTGGCTTCTTCAATCTCCTGCATCAGAAAGAAAAATGTAGTTTATTATCGAAACTTCTTCTTATTTGAGCCATAACAATCTGCATAAGAACAAGAAAGACTGGAATGAGCCTGATGAATCCAGAGTCACGGTACAGAGCTGTAACCCCGCCTGAGCATACAGCGACGGATATCAGCTAACAAAGATAGGAAAAAATTAACATTAACTTGAGTTACCCCTCAAAAAGCTTATGTATGAGCCTTCAAGCAGACTTTTTTGTCCACTTTCTAGAAGGTTGGGCTTTTGAAATTTGATACAGGATGACACTTCTTCACCTAAAGTCAGCTCCGGTGAACCGGGGGCCAGGGGGCAAACGATCGGTTAAATAAATGAATGATAGTAATAAAAAGATTAAATGATTTTCTGTCTCTGCATTTTCTATCACTCACATTGGAGGCATCTAAAAACTAAAACTAAACAGAACTCTTAGAAATGGAATAAAGATGTAAATTCATGTTATAACACCTCTTGTAAAATATAAATAAAACCAGAATATGTTTTCCAAACCTCATCAGGACAGATTTTATCCCGAGTATAACATAAACATGAGATTTCAACTTCTGATATGATATGTTCTACGGGGAATAAAATACGGCTTGATGAGATTCAGAAATAATGGCCTTCGGTTATTTATTCATTTATTTAGGTGTCCTGACAGTTTAGAATTGGAGTTGCAAATCTTTAATACTCCAATTCAATGCGAAAGGCAGAACATGAAACTGTTAATATTCCACTCGGGGTCATTTCCTCTCAGTAGGACTCACCACTGCCGTAACACAACGCAACGCTCTCCGCTTCAGCTGTGACAGACTCAGCCTTCCATGTTTTCAGCTCCACAGATCAGCCTCAGAGACAATTAAAGCTGAACTTTGAACCCACCTACCTTCAGCACTGATTAGGTGCTGGAAGGTGAAGCTGAGTTTGTTTCCTGTTAAGGTTGTCCAGGATTTACATTTAATTTACAATGAAAATAATAAAATGACCATTTCGAATATTCCAGTCTCTTAGTAGGACGAACCTACAGGTGGTGTTACTGACAACAACCAGGGTTCAATATTAACCTGTCTGTCAATCAACACTCAGAGTTTCAAAGGTCAAACGTCACGTTTCTTGTCTTCCTTGGGAGAAATTGGTCTTGGCCAAAGTTTAAGTCAGTGGAGTTTAAACTTTACCTTTGGTCTGACATGCAGAAACTAGCCATGATCAGGAGATTTTAACTTGATTTAAGGATTAAGATAATGAAAAAGAATACGTGTTAAACATTATTTTGCATCTGTAACAGAAGAATATGATTTTCTTAGATAACATTTCATCCCCAGAAGGACGTCGGCTACTACTAATCTCTAACGTTTACAGGAACATTTCCGATAAGCAGCCGTTCCGTTTCTAAAAAACTGGAAAACCTTGAAACGTGTCTGAAGGTGGAAACTTTCAGCTGATGTTTACGTTCCGCTAGCTTACCTGTTTGTTAGTTGTCAGAGGACCCCGCACTAACGCGTCCTCCCATTGGCTCAAACTAGTGGGCGTGGCCAGAGGGCGGGACTAGGACGCAGACGTCATAGCGTACGTCCGGAAATGTTTCCCGTGTCGGCTTATTTTTATATTTATTAGTAGATTAAAGTAATTTCCCAAGTAAAAACAGAACTTTGTTCATTCAGAGAGGGAAGAACAAACAGGAAGGCGTGTCTGTATATCAGCGCTTATGTAACATTAAGGGAAAAAAGATCATGAATAAAAGAATATGGAAAATGAATCACATTTCCTAAAGTTATTTGAATTAAATCTGATTTTAAAAATCTTCAAGCTAACACTCTGGAGCTGAAATTTTAGAAACAGTTTAAAAGCAAAGTTCGAGGTTGGAGTTTATGGAAACGTAGTTTTCTGTTCGGTTGACATTAGTGTGCCCATTCTCCTCCAACATCTCCCCTGGATAATTCTCTCTTCCTCAGCCCATTTAAGACTTACCTGTCTAGAAAAGCTTCTAATTGAATATCATTTTAGCCTCCATAACTAGTTCTTCACATACCTTTTGTGTCACATTTAATTCATCTTATATTTTTAGCATTTTATTAATCCATCATATCTTTATTTATCTCATTGTCAGCCTAACACATGCGATTAAGCTTTCCCAGTACAACCAGTGAATGGTTGGGATAAAACACTTTTTTTCCTTTTTTTACAGTACTTTGGCTTCATAATCTGACAACTGAGGCTTTCCTCTAATCTAAAGGTGGAGTAAAATAACTTCATATTCCCGCTAAACATCACATTCATCTGTGTCCTCTTCGGAGTTTTCCATTGGTGAACATCTAAACTGTCCAACGCAAGCGTGAGCCGAACCGAGCTGGTTCAGCAGGAGAAGCTGCCATGAAGCAGCCAACAGTCTGACCTCTGGCCTCAGCTTTATCCCCTTCATGTCAACTACCCATCACACGTTTCACAACACCCATAAACCCTCTTTCTTCCTCATTCTGATGCTCAGTTTGAACTTCAGCAAGTCGTCTTCATCATGTCTACATGACCGGATGTACTGATCTGCTCTCATGTGATTGGCTGATCAGATATTTGTGTTATCATGAAGTAAAACAGGTGGAGCTGATAAACTTGTTGGACTTGTAGCTTTTGTCACGCTGGCTGCAGACCGTTACACCTACTGACACACCGGCTGACAAATCTGTCCACATGAGAACTTCATGGTGACACTCGAAAGAAAAAAAAGTCTTTATCTGTTACTTCCGACTTTTTATGATGTAAACCTTCTTTTTCTTTCTTTCTTTTTTCCATTTAGCTGAGTATTCCTTATACCATGTAGTTTCTATTCAAACAGAAAACAGGCAGAAAGTTGGTTGGAAGCATGCAGTGTGCTCCGTCTAGTCATCTGGAAGTATGTACTTCATTGTAAGTCAACTTATTTCTTCTTACAAACGTTAGAGCTGGTTTGCAAGAATCACTGACTTCATCAAAAGAAAAAGAAAAAACATTTGATTTATTCCGTCATTCATTTTAATGTACATCTGCAAACATGTAAAAACATTTAAACAAGTTTCAACACTGGAGGCCATTACAAAAAATGTGCTTACAAAATAGAAACAATGCAAATAGCTGACAGAAAACTGAATATCAACATCACCACCCACACGCAAACAATTCATCAGGATAGAAAAAACCAGAAGCATGGGAATATGATTAGTAACAGTCATAAAAATAGAAAAAAAACTTTTGCACATTAAAAATACCTTCAAATTGTTTTGGTCAAACTGAACAGAACATTCGAGGCATTTGTGAGAGCATTCATGGTTTTTCTTCAATGTCGGGAAAGATAAAACACTCCCTGCAGCCTCGGCGATGGGTGAGACTACAAACCTTTTATCTTAAAACAGCACAGCTTCATGCAGTAAAAATCGCTTTTTTTCCACCTACATTTGTGTATTTGAATAAAGTTATTTATTTTGGTACTCTGCTTTTTTCTGTGTTCAACATTTCAGGAATCCAAATTTAGAAGTTTGAAATAGAAACTTCATTGCTTCAGTTTGATCGGATCATATTTCAAATATGCAAATTTTCAACATTGATAGTAAATTTTAAACAGTAAATATGGTCTGTCCAATCAAAGCACCAAGGTTTTTAATTTGAAATAATTAACGGTAATTTATTTCCAATATGAGCTGTGGTCTATAAAAGTTTTACAAGCGATTTCACATCATAATGTGTTTGAAATCTAAATTATAGATGATAAATCTAGTGAAACAGATTTACTTCCACATGTGAGAGGGGGATGGTGGATCCCACATCTAACGGCTGTCTCCCACTTGGTGTCTCTCAGTCGACGTCTTACAGTTTAACTCGTAAAGAGGCTTTAGTCTGGGACTGTTTTCCACGTTAAACGGAAAAGTGAGGAGAATCGGCTCAGTTTCGTGAGCACTGAAAACGTTACACGCTGTTACATGCACTCTGCGTCTCACCAACACGCAGAGTTAGATCAACCCTCTGAACGGGCGTCTGGCCACACGGCTGCAACAGAGCACAGGAACGCCATCAGTTGTGCGTTACCTGACGTCCAGGTGGAGGAGAAAATGTGTAGCTTCATTACATCCTGAATGCTAAACATTCTCACATGGAAAGATCTGAACTTTGGATTGCAGGTTAAAACTGTGATTTTTAATACCTAACCAACATTTTTAGAGTTTATGCAAAGACCAAAAAAACGATCACAACCTCGGATCCAGAGAAGTCAGGACTCGATGTGAACATAAAGACCGAACACATAGATTTCCACGTTAAGCCACAGTCTAAAAACTGTGGAACAATTTCAGAAAAATGCCCTCAGACTTTGAGGATGCCACCAGCAGGACATCATTAGAAGATTCAGAGACTCGGGGGAGTCTCTGTGTGCTGGGGACAGGGTTGAAGGCCATGCCCTCCACATGCTGTGCTGGTGCTGAGCTACGATGCTACGCTAAACATCGTGATCCGTGGCTGCCATCAGATTCACCATCTGCTCGGATTTCCCATAAAACCATTAAATTATTCATATTCATCATCTGAAATGTTGCCTGTGTTCCACTAGGACATGATATGGCTTGGCAAGATTTAGAAACTGCTTTGTGTTTGTAGTTAGTTTACACAGCAGTGGTCCTAACGCTTAACTTGGCCTGGAACAGGATAAAAACTCGCTCCGAGTAACAGAAAAACTCGCTCGATCAGCCGGGAGGCCTCCTTTGGGCTGCTGGGACGAAGAAGGGTAAACACCTAAAACCTTTTACAAAAGCCTTTAATATCATTTAGACATCTATAATTGGTATTTCACATGCATTAACAATTATTTTTACATGTCTTATTTTACATGATTTTTCATAATTTTATTCATCCATCATATCTCTCTATCCCTTTGTCAGTTTAACACCTGTTATTCAGATTCCCCTACTTCTGGTTCCCCAGCACACCAGGCGAGTGGTTAGACCAGCATAAGTCCATGTGTGTGTGGGTCTTTGACATTCATTCATTCATTCATTTATTATCGATTTGTGGACTCGGAGACTCTTCCTTGTTGTTTTATTTAATTTGCACTGCGACTGGTTTTCGCACAAAAAGTGCTATAAAAATTAATTAAATTAATTAAATAACTTCATGTTCCCACTAAACATCACATTCATCTGTGTCCACAAGCCAACATCTAACCGTCCAACCCAGGTGTGAGCGGACGTCATGATAACCAGCTGGCAGTCTGGTAGCAAGCTAAATCCCCAGATATCATAATATATACACAGGTCATGTAAAAATGCCGTGTCCAGTACCCAACAGAAGAAATAGTGTCATTAAATTCCAACAGGGACAATCTGCCTTGGATTCCTCCTGCAGTGGGGGGGTGGGGGGGCATTTAAACTGGGACTGAAGGAAGAAAATGTGGAAAGCAATGCTGCTCCTTCAGTGGTAACCTTATTTCTGCTGCAGCCTGAGAGCAGACATGAACATCCTTCATTCATGCAAACCGCCCATCACACGTTTCACAACAACCATATTTTACCTCTTTTTCCACTAAAACTCAGGCAATCAGCCTGAAATGGCAGAAAGGTAAGTAGTGACCTGGAGGCAAAAAAAGGGAAAAGCTTCCCCAGGAGGGAAACTTTCACAATCATAGAAAAGGCCTTTTTAGTGTCTTTACTGCTAAAAGCCATTTTCATCCATGGAGGGTGATGAAAGGTTGGTGGCAGCAGGTCCTGCAGGCGCCCCACCTTCCCCAGACTGCTCCCAACCAATCAGAACAAAGACGGTGCCATCACCTGAGCGGCAGCTTCAGAACGCCGGCCGACACAGTTGTGTGGACAGAAGCCACGACACTGAAAGGTTAGACAGCCGGAGAGAGACGGACCCTCCTAATGGTCCGTCCCAGACACTCCGTCCACCAGCCGCCTCACTTTCAGAGGCCTCAGGAACAAGAAAACACTGACAGAGAGAGGCCCGGTACCGGAACCGGACCCAGAGAGCCCCCGGAACTGGCCTTGATGGTTTTGGTTGCTGCCGACGGAGACAAGCTGGTTCCGCTGATTTCTGCTTTGATGAGCCAAAGATTTAGAAAATATTTTGGTTAATGAAAGAATCTGAATTTCTCCGTTAGCTTCCTGGTGTTCGTTAGCTTCATGATTTCCTTTTTAGCTTTTTGATTTCTCTGTTAGCATCAGAAGTTTTCAGTTCGTTTCATGACTTTTCAGTGACTTCCAGCTACCTACGTTTCCTTACCTTCATCATTTCTTGCCTGCAATGCAACTTTGGACTTCTTAAATTCTACTTTAAAACATTGTGACGTTCCCAAACGGTTGCCTGGTAGTGCATTTCATTTTTCATTAACTCATAATATCAGGTTTGTGTGCGCGTCTAGAAATATCAATACTATAGTTTCTATTTTTCCCCATTTCCGTCTGCGTGTTCACTGTGTTTGTGCACGAGGAGAGACCAGCCTAACACAGCCGGCTTTGCTCAGCTCGTGGGTCGGGGGTTACAGCCTCTGTGGGTCCTTTAGAGATCACAGGCTGCATTAAACACACACCTGTCTGCAGGCAGGAAATGAACCGTGTTACTAAGCTTTACTCCATTAAAAAGCAAGTTCAAGAACCAGAACAACTACACACACACAGACACACACACCAGGCACCCGCTGACCTGCGGTGGGTTCAGATGATAGTAATTTCTAATCAACACTGAGGTCCATCATATTTATTCACCCCGGAGCAGTCTCCGTTGGTACATCAGTAAACAGATAAGGCGTCCGCATCCGTTTGGTTCAAAAATGGTCAACACCGGAAAATAAAACACCTTTAAAAGGAAAATCCATTTTCTCTTCATAGAAAACTGCAGCACTTCTGCTTCTCTCTGGGCTCGGTGGTGGAAGCCGACAAACTAAGGTTGGTAGTGTTGGATTCCCGTGGCTCCGGCTCCCACAGATGCTCACTGGAGACACAGACGTCTGAAAGGAGCTTTCCCGTAATGCATGATAAAAACCAGGGGTTCCCTGGCAGGGAGCGGGTCTCTCTGCCAGTCTTTCAGCTTTTCTCAGCAGTCTCCCAACGGCCAAACAACACACATACAGTTACAATGTAGTACGCAGGCTTTCCCTACAAGGTCCGTCCACAATACTCTGTTTTGAACTTTATGTTCCACCTACCAGCCCGGGTCAGGTTAGGAGTTATCCTGCAGCTCTTTGGCCTTGGTCAGAATGGTGTGGACATCTGAGATGGGGTAATCCTGAAAGCAAACCAATGGAAATGAATGACCAAACACCTGCACACGGAGCGCTGAGGCTGTAACGTCCCTCTGAGGACCCACCTGCAGTAACCTCATGTTCACCGTGAAGTCTCCCGCCAGCAGGTCGCTCCGGATGAGACTACGGACAGACAAGGTCAAGGAGAAGATGATTGACTGGAGGAACCACAACATGCGTGCTGTTAGGAGCGTAGTGTGGGAACCTCACATGAGCATGGCACAGCAGACCAGGATGAGGAAGTGGAACCGGTCCTGGTCGGAAAACAGCGTGTCCCAGATACGGATGACGTCCGGCAGGAGGAACTCCTGGGAGAGCAGGAGGGTGAGCCAGCGGAAGGTGAAGTACTGAGGTTTGATGTTCTGCTCCTCCTGTAGGACAGAAACCGGACAGGAAACCACCATCAGTCTGGGACAGAGCTGCAGCCAGCACCCATTACTCTCCACCACAGCCAAACTGGTCCCAGTCCAGCTCAGATCCAGTTCCTCTCCGACTCCAGGAGCAAAAAGCAACCAGATGTTGCACAAAGACGCCATGTTTAATGTTTCTGCTGCAGATGAGGCTCTTCCATCCTCTCCTCAGGAACGGTGACAGGAACTCTACCAGCCTTTTCTATCATCACCACCACATTTTCCCCCTGAAAGCTCACCACCACCACCACTACGCTGCTAGGAGACCAGAGCTGTGACGTTCATCAGCGAAACGATTCTTTTGAGCGGCTCTTTAAAATGAACAATGTGAAACGAGTCACAGTTGCGAGCCATTTGCTTGAGATCCGTTCATTTTTATACAATTGGTCACACTGTTTTCACAAAACTGACATGGAGCTCTGATGTCCAACACTCTCCATTTACCTGAATGCATCCCAAAGCAGCTCTCTGGATGGAGCTAAAGCTAGCATGGGACCAATGCGGCGGTAAACATTACAGTACTAGAGGAGCAATGGCAAATGTGGAACTTTATGGAGGTGAAAAAACCCTAAAACCTCTCCAATAAGATGTGAAAACGGAGCAGCATTTAGACATTTGTACTTTCCTATTGATGACCAAGCTAAGGAAAAGTGCAATACTTACCAAAAAGCCTCCCCGTCATGTCTGAGTCTAAGAAGTAAGAAATAGTGAAAGTAGAATCCACAAAGAGTGCAAGTGTTATGTTGTCTTCCTGATTTGATTATTTAAGTATTTTAAAAATATTGTGCATTGAAATTTGCACTGTTGCTCAGGTTTAATCCACTGCTTGTTTTTTTTCTATATTTTCTGTATTTCTGAAAATATTTCATGGCAGTTTTTTATTTTTTAAATGTAAAATATAGGATTAAAATATTTTACAATAATTCCCCTGACAGAATATGTCTTGGTGGAGTGTGCCAGTTTGAAACCAAACCATTGTCTATACCAGTGATTATTTCTTTGATAAATTAGTTAATCTGAATTCTTTTTTTTCCCAATTTATTTTTTATTGAAGGAAGGCCAAAGATAGACAAAGTTGACATTCAAATTCACACAATCGCAAAACCCTTCCCATTTTTTAAGGAAAATATACAAAAAACACAAGTAAATGTACACAAAGTGCTTACGTATGGACTGGTTGCTCACAGGTTGGAGATTTACATCTGAATAAGTCATTTAAACAGATTCAGTACAGTAGTAAATGACAAATGCACTTGGGGGAATTAAATAAATTGTGCATGAATGGGAGACATAACCTGTATCCATATATTCCAGATATGGTAAAAGTTGTCCTGATGGAGCCCTAAAGTATTAGTTAATTTTTCCATTCTAAAGATTTCAAGAATTATGCCAAACCAGTCGTTGAGTGAAAGGTACCACTTTGGAGTTATTGCTTTTTTACTGGCTGCTAGGAAGACTTGTAACAGCTTTATACCTTCCCTTTGGGTCAATGCAACAGTGGGACCAAAATAAAGAGAGGCAAAATCAAGATTAAAGTGGATATCACAGACAGAGTTCAGAGTATTATGGATGTCACTCCAGTATTGGCGCAGAACAGGGCAGGCCCACAGCACATGAAAATGATTGGCCTCCATAGACCCACACTTCCTCCAGCACTCAGATAAATAACGTACATTTACTTTGCTGTGGAGTTTCTCCTTCTTCTCTGATCCAATTAAATGTCTTTAGTATTTGAGGTGATAATTCTTCTTTAAAGAGTTTATACCATTCTGCCTGGAGATTTTCCCACCTTCAATTTGGAGATAGCCAGGTTTAGTTCTTTGGTTGTTATTAGTTGCGCTAATTTCTCGTTCTGGTGACCCGTCAGTGCCGGGAGTTGTAATGCTCTCAGAAATTCTTCAATCTGTGTCTCGTTTGATGCTTCCAATTGGGAATACAGTGTCTGATAATACAGTTTAAAGCTCTCCTGAATTTTCTCAATTTTGTTTTTAATTACTTTAGTGTGGGGGTTCTTTATTCTATGTATTGTGTTTTCTGCGGTTTGTTTACAGAGTTTATAAGCCAGTAATTTGGTTGATTTACTGACAATTTCGTAAAACCTTTGTTTCAAAATGAGCATTTTTTTCTTCTGTGTAAATGTCATCAATTTCTCCCTTTAGTTTTTTTATTTCCCCTTTAGCATTTGAGTTTCCTTTATTACTTTCTTCATATTGTAATTGTTTTAGTCGAGACTACTGGTCTGCTGATTTCTGCCCCTATATTTTTTTCAAATAGGCAGTTACTGAAATAATCTTGTCCCTCATTCCAGGTTTTAGAGCATCCCATA
>JBBBVT010000020.1:23160685-23174303 GCA_037177035.1 Craterocephalus eyresii | reverse complement strand
AGAGCATCCCATACAACTGCTTGGGGCACTTCTCCAGTGTCATTTAGCTCCAGCTACTCTTTAATTTCTTGTTTTAGGGGTCTCTTTTATTTTAGAATCATTCAGTATACTTGAATTTAATTTCCATAGAATTAACCTTTTTTTCCTTTCTAGTTTTACTGACATTGAGATTGGACAATGGTCAGAGAGGTCAGTTGTCTTTATGTTGCATTCCCTGACTATGTGTCTCTCTCCATACATCTACAATGCCTAATTCTTTCACGAGTGAATTTACTTTTTGATGTAGGCCTGTTTCCTGCAATCGTCTAGTTAATCTGAATTTTAAAAAGTAAAATAAAATAAAGAAAAGTTGTTTTGAATGGCTCTTTGAAAGGAACAGCTCCTAAAGATCCATTTCCATTCAAAAAGCCATGAATCCCATCACTGCCACACACGTCAAATGAAGCTATAATCAATATTTCAGAATTCAAACTCAAATATTGGTGGGAAATATGAGTTTGATGTTATTGTGACCATATCTCAGCCCATTATTCTCCCCTTGATTATTTCCAGGATAGAATAAATAAACCCCAGGCCGGCTTCTTAGAAAAGAATAAATATGAGAATGAGCCGATGATTAAGATTAACCAGTCTTTTGAACGTCTCTTTGAAACGAATGGATCCCAAAGACCCGGCTCCCTCTAAAGAGCCAACGATCCCAGCTCTATAACAGACCTCTGTTCTGACCTGGGAAGGGCGATGAAGTCACTTCCTGTCCGATTTTCCACAATCAGGAGGCAGTATCGTAAGATCTCCAAGCACAGTTTACTGGAGGTCACTGTAGCAACCCCTTTGGAACATCCCTTTATTAAGGACTCACAAGCTATTTGTAAACTCCCAAATCCACCATAACTGTTCTCCACACCCAAATAGTTAGCAGTAATGTGTGCAGGTTTGTTCATTATGGAGGGGGGTCCTGATGAGATCACATTTACACTATATTGCCAAAAGTATTCGCTCGCCCACCCAAATATTTAGCATGTAGCACTAACCCTACCGTTAGCATCCAAGCTAATAAAGGCTTGTGGGATTTATTAGCATCCTGCTAGTCAAATGCTAGCTATGCTTTGCTCCATTTATTTATTTTGCATCTAACTCTGGGCTCGGACTGACAGCAGTGCAGGTAAACACAGACCAACGTAGTTGAAGTGAAGCGGCTTATGCTCGTTCACAACATGTCGTCACTTCCACTTGCTGCCAGAGGGGGCAGACTTCTGGAATAATGCTACAACTTGCACTGTGCTCCTTTAAATTGGGTCTAATGTCCAATCAGGAGCAGCCAAAGACCATCAAGAAGAAAGCTGGTCCTCTAAGGCTGGAAAAAGCCTGGAGCTGCTTTCGTGAGGATAGAAGGGAGAGAGGAGCCGGAACATGTGGAATTCCAGAAGACGTCCGGAAGTTACGGAAGGTAACTCTACTGGCAAGGAAAGAGTGTCATGCCAAAGCTAAAAATTAGCCGCTATCGCCAACTAAAATGGCCTTGGCTACGGCTTTTACCACATAATATACGTGTAGAAACAATTTTTCTCAGAAAGATTAAAATAATATCAGGTGTAGCTCTTGGTGCTGTAAGAGCTCCCTTTTTCTCCTCTATGAAGTCGGCACAGTTTGCTTCCTCTCAGATGGACGCTCGGGTCTTACCAGCTTGACGTAGAGCTCCGGGTCCTTGTCTCGCAGCATGGCGTAGACACTCTCCATCTTGTAGGTGATGCCGCACTGGGAGTCGTCCAGGCTCTTGATGAAGTTGTCTCTGTTCTCCGACATCAGGTTGGTGAAGCAGAAGAAGGTGTCTGCCTCAGCGTGCTCTGTGCAGCAGAGGGACGTCACATCACCACGGGCTCGCGCTGCGCCACAAATGCTTGCTGTGTGTCGCGTGTGTGTGTGTATCGTGTGTGTGTCTATGGCGTGTGTGTATCTATGGCGTGTGCGTCGTGTGTGTGTGTGTATCACGTGTGTGTGTGTATCGCGTGTATGTATCGTGTGTGTTGTTTGTGTGTGTATCGTGTGTGTGCGTATCGCGCTTGTAGGGATGTCCTGATTATTTTCACGAATAATCGCAGCAGTAGAAGCTACAACTAATAATCGTAAAGATTCCTAAATATCGTCATTTAATAATGTAAATATAGTTCGTCATCACTGAACTCCTAAAGCTCAAATTTATATTCATATTTTCATATTCCTTCATATAATACTCTTGTTTTTTTTAACAATTTTAAATTGTTACCAGAGCAGAGGGGATTTTTACGCAGTCCCAGTGGGAATTTAAAGGGTACTTTAGTTTATTTTGTTGCCATGTTCTGGTTTTTGTTGACATCAGGGCACAAATTAAACAGAAAAACAGATAAAACAGAAAAAGGAGTTTTCATGTTATTTTATACATTTCCAGAGTTGGGAAATTAAAACATAATAATAATAATCGTTATAATCGTAAAATTGTGATTATTCCTCAAACAATAATCGTACCTAGAAAATATATAATCGTGACATTCCTAATCGCGTGTGTGTGCATGCCGTGTGTGTGTCTATGGCGTGTGCGCTGCGCGTGTGTGCATGGTGTATGTGTGTGTTTGCAGACCTTTCCACTGGCCGTTGGGGTCGGTGGCGAACGTGTAGTAGACGGGCCCGACGATCTCGTTCATGCCCTGCACGTAGGCGATGCCGGGGTTGAGCTTGGCGTAGATGAAGAGGATCCGCTCCACCACCTCCCAGTGAGCTTCGCTGCCATTGGGCAGCACCTCGTACTCGTTGGATGGATACAGGTTCAGAGACTTTCCAGGAGAGCTCACCTAACACACGGAAGCACAAGGTGTGTTAACCGAAGCGACGGTTAACCTCAGAGACGGAAGATAAACCAACACACGGAGAGCGTCGGATCTACCTCATACAAGGACAACTACAATGTTAAAAAACAACTAAATAAGGATCAACGACGTTTGCAGTCTCTGTGGGCTTCCTACCAGCTCATAGAAGTGATATACAATGATAAATATCCTGTTTAAAGGTACGTCATTAAATCAGGAGTATGACATGAACAGGGCTGCACTGGAAACATTTTAAAATCATTTTTAAAATGATCATTATTGATCAATATGATTTTTCTTCTCATTTCCAAATGGTGCAGCCCTGAGCAGACCGATGCTCCTGCAGCGCAGTCAGGCAGCAGCCTGGTGGGAGCAGGACACATCTCACACTGGCAGCATCAGAAATCTAAATCCTCATGTATATCCATAGATGTTGTTTATTTCAAACATGTTAAATATAAAAAGTATACATTATACAGTATAAACCCATAATTTAAATATACACAACAGAAAAGGAGTGGGAAGAAGCCTATGCTTATTATTTCCCCACCCCTTCATCAATACGGGAAGATTATCATGATTGTATCTTCCACACCAGGAACATGCATCATCATCATAATCAAGCAGCCTCTTCCTCTTCGTTTTTCCTGGACTGAACCTGGTTTACTGATCAAACCGGTTTCGTTTTAACTGCGGTTGTATAGTTTGACTAAACGTTGACCTCACAGTTCCTGAAGCTGCCGACTCAGCTGCCGACAGGAGACATCCTGACTTACGTTGGTGACGCCGCTGCGGTTCCGGTTCACGGTTTGTGCTTTCAGCGTGGTCTGCTCCACCCGTCGGCGCAGCGTCTCGTAGTCGTTCTGAGGGTCCAGGATGAGCTGGCAGGGATAATCCGTGGGGCGCTGGAAGAAGGCCATGTCCGGGTACAGCCGCCTGCAGACAGTCAGTCATGTGATGTGCCGGGAACGTGTCGGAAAACAAGCCGGCACTTCCAGAACAAAGTCCTACCTCACATCCTTATCAATCTGCAGCAGAATCTCGTTATCTTTGAAGTAGGTGTTCCACCGGCTGTCCGGGTTCGGATTCAGAGGCTGGAAACACACACACACAGGAAACACATCACTAACTGTCTTCAGCAAGTCTTTTCCATCTAAACCGACTTAGTTCATCCTCTGAAACATATTTCAGACATTTCAGAGCAAACCATGGCGACCCTGATCGGATCCTCAGGCTTTGCCTGTACATAACCTTTCATACGGCGTCATAACATCATTAGTGTTTTACAGAATAACAGAAAAACAAAAAGGCCCTTAAGTCTCTCAGTTCCTCTCCCAGAAATGATCCGATTGGCCCAAAGTAAAGAAATACGAATAAAAATAAAAACAAAGACATTACAACAGTCTTGGAAAGATTAATCAGGGTCCGGCTGCAGGATTTTCCACAGCACCAGGCATTTTATCAGACATGTGACGTAGATGTGTTACCTCCACAGCTTCACGTGATCCGCTGCTTACTGACTGAATGAGTTTTATTAAGAAGAACACAAGAGTTCAACATGCATGATACCTCTGGGATGGTACTACGTGTAAGAAAGCATCACAGAGCCATTCAATTCTACCTATAGCAGATGATATCGTCATGGCAACTTTCAACACATCGCTTGTTTTCCTGATATCGATTAAAATCCAATCTGAAGCTGCTGGAAGCCACAGCAGAGACCTTCCTCCAGGAAAACATCTAAACACCTTCATCCAAAACATTAAGAGCTCATCAGCAACAACAAAGCCAGAAACACACTGGCAGGCTGCCGCGGCACAGCGTTTTTTTTTAAATCTCAGAACTTCTGTTTCCATCTGGTGATGTCTGTTCTCAGCTCCTGGCTGCAGACTTACGTGGTCCTCCATCGTCACATCTTCTCTGGAAAGGCCCAGGTTGGCTTTGGCGATGCCCGGCTGGATGATCATCTCTTTCAGGAACTGGGAGTAAACCTCCCTGTGGAACATTATTTATCATCAGTTATACGTCTTATTATCATTATCAGGTATGAAACAAATAAAATCATCTCATGTATTTTAGTATTAGACTATTTTTCTAAAATAAACCAGATTCTGGTTTTCCTGAGGAAAACTTTATTAAATGTTTCTCATTATGACGACGAGTTTGGAGCTCCTTTTGCAATGAGGAATAAAAAGTAAACGAAAAGGATCTGATTTATTAAAATGAGGCTGAGGCGTTAAAATCTTCTCTTCCCTGGTTGCAAACAGTTTCATCATCCAGCACTCTGTGGTAGATGTGCTGTATGAATAAAACCAGACTGAGTAAATGTGGAGTAACGAGCTGTAAATGTGATATTTTCTAGTTTCTGTCTCCATGGGGATAAAAAGGCTTATTTTCATCCTAAACTAAATGAGGAGTGAATTTTTAAGTAACTTCACTCTGACTCTGATAAACTTTACTAAGCTAACAACTTTAGCTGAAGCTACTTTCTTGTTGTTCAGTGAGACCAAATAAAGATTTTCTAAACAAACCAAATCTTCTGAGTTTTTCCACTCACCTCTGCTTTTTCAGAAAAGACTCCCACAGCGTCTGATCCAGAGGAAGGTAGTTTAGGAGGATCTGGAGAGAAACACGAGGTCAGGAAGGCAGAAAAAGACGAGTGTCTATCCTTCATCTCATCAGGTTTTATCTAACATTAGTGAACAGAAACAAGCGGGAACGAATCATGTGAAGAAGATCACAGACTCAGCAGCTTTCTGCCGTTTACCGGGACACATGCTCCTCAGTCCACATATGAACCAAAACCACCTTCGTGACATGAAATCTGCCATATTCAGACTTACTTTGAAGGAAATGTGGGAGCAGATTACATTGGAAAACTCAATATTTGCATCAGGTAGAAACAGTTTAGCAGCAGCGTGTGAAGCAGGAGCGATTTCCCGGGAGGCCGAGCTGGAGCAGCTGCAGCCACAAACGCCTTCTGCAAACCTACAGGGAGGAGGGGGGCCTGAGGTCTCTTAAAGGATGAAGCAGAACTAAATTTCTAGCTATGGACATCTTTTCTCCGGAGTAATCTGATTAGATCACGAAGAGAGAAGCTGGTGGCCGTTAGGACAGCGAGGGACCAGAGACATCCAGGATGTCACAGCAGATGAAAGGCCAGCAGCATCCAGAAAGTCTTCATGCAGAAAACTCTGGGCAACATTAAACTCATACAAATTAAGTTTAAAACCTGTTTATGCAAGTTTTTGTCCAACTTTAACCAGACGTTTTTGGCAAAGCATGAACCATAAGAGGCAAATCACATCCCTGCACCAAATATTAATAGAAATACTTATTGATTAATGAATGAGATGGAAACTATGTCTGTTGGGATTTCAGGTTTTCTGAGACTTTTGGGTGAGCAGGTAGGTGTAACACAGATGCAGGGAGACTTACTTTCCAGCAAAGCGCTCGTATTCCTCCTTCAAACGGGATTCCTGTGTGAAATACAGCAGAGCACGCTCAGAATAAATGTGTAAAAAACTTTATGTAAACATTACAAGCATAACAATAAGAGGAGGGGATTACCATTGAAACACAGCTCCCTCAGCGTCTTCAGGTTTATGGTTTCTTCACTCAGGGCTACTTTGAACTCTTGTATTCTGACATAAGATGATAAAAAGAGTAAACATGAGACATGTTACATCCGTGTGTTATCAGCTGTTCTTATAAACTGCTGCTGCAAACCGGTCCAGCAGCGGAGCAGATTATTCTCACAGCAGACACACAGATTATACTGGGACAATCAATACTTAACTAAAGTACTTAAATAGAATATGCTGGAAAGGTTTTTTTATTCAGGTAGTTAAACATAAAAAGGTGAAACCAACACATGTTATGTACTAAATACAGATGCAACAATTTACTCTCAGAGACATTTTTGTATTTAAAATCCACTTTTTGATGATTTCCAGTAATATTCTAATTTTGTGAGTTTTTTTTTTTAGGTTTTCTGAAGCTGCAAATCCTGATCAGCAAAATATGAAACAAATAAAAGCTGAAATAAATTTATTTGCATTCTATTTGTCTTTGTGTAGATTTAATCTCTGAAGTTAAGTTACAGAAACGCGGCACTTTTTCAGGCTTTTCTAATTTTTCGAGTAGAACCTATAGATTGAGATTTTCAAATATATCAAGACTTTGGCACACGAGATATAGAATGAGGGGATATTGTTTATATCAGGTTAGCTTGTTTTGATTTAAAATGTTATTTATTAATTCAGTCAAGGCATCTGATCCTTAATAAAATTGCATTTAGCACTCAAGGCAGAAAAATTGATCCATCTCCTCGGTTACTTGACCTAAAAAAATGTACAGAAGATACATCTTGTATACTGTGAATAAGAAAAAAATGATCGAGATGTGATATTTGGTATATATCGCACAGTCCTACCATCTAACAGATTTCTGTTGGACTGTATTTAACCCTGAGAGAGGGAGAACAGGTGACACTACAGTTGTCACAGTTTAACTACAGGTTCCACTCAGAAAAGTAGAAAATCCTGAAAAGGTGCTGCATTTCTGAAACTTCACTTCAAAGACGAAATATACACATTATGACAAATAGTCTGCAAATCAATATATATCAGCTTTTATTTGTTTTGATTTTGCTGATTAGGATTTGATATGAAAAAACTCTGAAAATTAGAATATTGCTTGAAATAAAAAAAAGGATTTTAAATACAAAAATGTCAGGCCACTGAAAGTAAACTCTAGCATCCATACTTAGTACACAAAATGTGCTGGCTTCACCTTTTATGCTGAATGGTCAGAATAAAACAGCTTTTCCAGCATATTCTCATTTTCCCAGTAGTGCCTGTTCATACTGATATCCTGTATTAGTAAGAGTAATATCTATTCAAAGCCTGGCGGTAGACTGGACACCTGTCCAGGTGTACCTGGTAGGTTTCAGCTTCTATACAACCCTGTTCTGGATGAGTGGTACAGAAAAAATACATTAACAAACAAATGAACAAACTAATTAAAAAACAAACGAACGAATGAACGAATGAACGAATGAACGAATGAACGAATGAACGAATGAATGAATGAATGAATGAATGAATCAGATACGTTGTTTTATCCAGAAGGAAGTGATCTGCACCACTCCTGGATCACTTCTGGCTCCAGAATCTCTTTCTGAAGTGTCAATCATCTTTGGCTGACCTGCAGCACCTGAATCTCTGAACCAGTCATACCAGCAGGACCATTTTACAGGGTCCCAGCTTTGCCGTTCATTCCACACAAGCTCCATGCTTCCCAGTTGGTCATAAGGGTGACTAACAGGCTTTGTCACCAAGCAGAATGGCCAGCTGCGATTACTAAAAAGGAGAAATTATCCACCAAACGTGGATTTACTGACTTTTTCTGCAAAGTTTACTTTATAGGAATGATTTTAATGGTATCTAAATAAGCCCACCTCCTGAACAGTTCTAGTTTTATGCTGGTCTCGGGTTTCATCATAAAATCAGTCTAGCTTAGTTTATTTTCCATTTTAAATGAAAAACATCTTAAAATTCCCGTATATTTCAGAAAAAAAACGGATAAAATTGATGTGTTTAGCGACACCTGTACAAGAAATAAGGTCGATAAATGTATTTATGATAAGAGATTCTTATCTGTCAAAAAAATAATTTCCAGTCGATTCAAACTTCACAACATGTATTATTTCATTACGTCTTCGTGGCTTGGCTCATTTGAGCTGCGTGGGAATAATTTCATTTCATGTTAATGGGGAATAATAGCGATTGTTTGCAGCCTTTCTGGATAAAAACATGCGGTCAGCACAATCGACCAGCTGGATTCCTGCCAACTGTTAGCCACTTGGAGGATGTGTCAGCTGATGTGCTAACAGGGACTTATTGTGGATTCTTATATAAACTAATTACTGTATTATCGCGGAAAAACTCCACCTACGGGCCCAGTATTCTAACAGACAATGCAAAATGTTGAATTAAAATAAAGCACGTAGTATTTAGGACACATCTGTTCCTCTAAGCGTCGCTGAAAAGCCAAATTTAGCTTGTGTTGAGTTAGCTGAGCTGCTAGCAGAACAATGCTAGTTTTCGCTTACGATGCTAGCTGTTACCGCGTTACATCTGTCTGCACGAGACAAAGACAGCTGCATGTCTCACCTGTTCCTGTAAGCTGTAGACATGTCTGCAGGTGCGGCTGGTTTTCCTCTCACTGTCTCCAAAAAGGGATTAATTGTTGGCCAGAGGGAAGTCCTCCTGTCACTTCCGTCTTCACAGCTGAAGTATGCGGAGCAGACACCCTGGTGACTGGTCCGGAGTTTGGTCCCGCTGCAGACCTCACTTCTCCTCACTCTGCACTTTAACCACAACCTTTGTCTCAAACGCTGCTGCCGTTTGCAAACATATTCAGTATCTGCGCAGCTGAGACAGATGTGAAGTTGATAATGGACTTTCCCAAACAAATGACTACAATTAGCGGCCAAAAAAGTGGCTGCTGCATTACTTCAGAGCGTTATTTTGCTACAGTGCAAGGTCCTCTGTGGAGGGTGTCATACCCGGTGTCAGCCACTGGGGGCAGTAATACACCACATTTCTGCCATCTTAGCTCTTAGTTCTCACTGCAAATAAATTGAAGTAAATGTGTAAAAAATAAAATAAATTGCAGGAAATATAATATAGAAGAAAAATAATGGCCCGAAATATGAACTATGTGTAAACATGAAGAGAAATAATAAAGTCAGACCATTCCTCTCTTGAAATTCCACAACTGGACGAGGCTGACGTTCGCCACATGAGTAAAGGGCGACTCCGCTGAATTTTGGGGCCCTACACCGCAATCCTATCGAAAATCCTATCGATCTGGACTCAAATTTTCTACACAAAATGTAGATCATAAAATCACAGCCTGATTTGTGACACTTTTATTCTATTTGCAAAAATGCAAATTTAACAGATTTTTTGGCATCCAAACACATTACACCTGGTCCTGTAAAAAAAAAAACTGAGCCTATTCAAATCTGGACTCAAAATATTTGTAATAAGTATGCAGATTCATAAAAGCACAGTATCTGATTTGTGAAACCTTTATTCTATTTGCAAAAATGTGAATAAAATCTAATGTTGTCGTTCTACTGTTCCAACATGTCAGTGTTATTATTATTACTACTATTATTGTTATTATTATTATTATTAGTATTATTATTATTATAATCATCATCATTATTTGTTGTTGTTGTTGTTATAACTGGAATAATAACTCTGGGAGGTGGAGGGACGGGGGTGGTTACAGCCATAGACATTACAGTGTGAAGAGGAGAGCAGGAGAAGAAGAAGTAGTCGTCGTAGTAGAAGAAGAAGAAGAGGTAAAAGGAACAGCATTTATGTGGAAGTGAAGGAGGAGGAGTCTGTTTGTTGACATCGGACTAAAGCAAAATCAGATGAGTGAAGATAGGCTTTAACGCTCCAGTTTTGTCGCCGTCATCAGGACATTTATCCTCGGCGACAGCTAAGGTAGAGTGTCTGCTGCTGCTGCGGTTGGTGGGCGCCGGTGGGCGCGTGCCTGCTGCCCGGTTTGACACGCCGCTCCTCGGCTAACCTTCCAGCTAAGTTGGCTAGTATCACAGCAGAAAGTCACCGTTAGCAGCAAGCTAATTCAGACACTGGAATAGACTGCGTACAGCGCAGCAGCAAGTCAAGTCTTAACTTAAGATAACAAGTTTGGTATATTCGTGTTTTGGCTTGTATTAAGTGTGCAGGTTTATATTTTTATATTTACGAGCAGCTACCAAGCGTTAATATTAAAGTAAGTTATTCCATAGTGCAGCTAGCTAGCTAGCCTGCTAACTCGGTAACGTCCTGCTGTCTTCCTCTGAATTTATTTTCTTCATCTCGGTAGCTAACATACCAGTCGTATGATCAGAAACACGCAGCAAAGGTTGGATCACTGAACTCACCGTGAACTTTTAGCAGACATTATAATGTGATTGGAGATTCTGTTCTTATTTAAACAAGTTACTAGAAAGTAGGGAGCAGTGCTTGCTAACAGCAGGCAGCCAGAGGTAGGACAGCTAACTACTCAAAGGTGTGCAGTTCCTGCTAAAGGTGCTCTAAAGTGTTTATTTACATTCAGTCCGAGGTTCCCCCAGGATTAAAGTTAGCTGACAAGGAGGACATATAAGAAGTTTGAGGATAATAGTTCATTTTAATGTTCAGTTGATGACTTGTCCACTGTAAGTAATACAGTGAATATTTTACAGATTTCCCAGATAAAGATAGTTAAACTAGTGTTTGATGGATTGTTTATTTATTGCACTCTTGGAAATAAATCTGATATTTGAAAGTCTGCTTATGTCCTTTTTAAATGGAGGGAGGAAAGTGCATTGATGGGATGACTTGTTGTGTCCTAACATTGACTCAGACCTGAACCAGTAGGTTCCAGTCTGGCATGAGGCTCTGCTGCTGCTGGGGGGGGGATCCACTCTCAGAGAGGGGGGCATCTTTCTGCTGCTCCTCACGCAGCCATAACCTGCATGCCACCCACTGACATCAGCCTATGTGATCTTTGATTTAATGAGAACAAATTAGTCAAACTAAATAAAGAGCCTTTAGATTCTTAGGTTTCTGATGCATGACATGGTCATTGAATTATTATGTTAATTCCAGAGCTGCTTAAAGCCAACTTTTCACTGTAAAATGTTTGTCCCATCAGGCCCCCTGCACTGCCTGTCGTTAATCTGAGCCAGGGAAGAAGAGGCTAACATGGCAGCCAAAGCAGGAGACAATCCTGACAGCCTCATGACTCTGGCAACAGTCTTCTGCCTCAGGAATCTAAGGAAGACCATGTGTTACCAAGGATTCAGAAACAAGCTGTGTCTGCGCTCAGACATCTTCCTTCCAAGTGAAATCTGTGACAAGTTGGTCAACACGTACGTAACCGGACCATTTAACTCTGGGAAAGCATCTTTTATGTTTTTATAGCCTGTTCCTTGTCTAAAAAGTTTTATTGTGTTTTTTGAACAGATATATGGAGTTGGTACACACAGACAGCAACTTCGAACCAGAGGAGAGCTTCTTCCAGCTGTTTTCCGACCCTCGAAGCACCAGACTGACAAGAGTACAGCTTAGAGAAGACTTTGTGCGGGACAGAGACCTGGAGGCCATACGGAAACAGGTGGGATTCATATAAATGATCAAGCTTCAGCTTTTCAGAATAGGTTATTGATCATTTTTTTCATTTTCATTTATGTGGAACGTTTCAACCAGAAAACCAAGATTTAAAAACTTCAAATACTGATAGTGTTTTTAGTTTGAATGGAACTGGCTAGTATGTTGATATTTTCAAAAAGACCTTTTCACACGCTATATAGAGTGAGGAAATATTGTTATTGAGGTGGCTTGTTTTGAGTGAAAAACAAATTTTCTTTTTTAAAGAAGTGTTTCTTATTCAACTTGAAAACTGATATGAAACCTTAGTTATTCACTTGAATAATAATTCAATTATTCAGTTTAAATATTGCCATTTAGGGCTGGGTGAAATGCTCTATAACTGATATCGCTACATTTTTGGCTTAATCCCGATACCTAATATTTAAAATGAGTTTTAAATGTTGAATCCAACATCATCATGCATAAAAAAACACCAGTTAAAATAAATGCTGTTAAAAGTGAAAAATGACTAAAGTTGTCATATCAGGGCTCTTAACAGATAGTTAGTTCGACCCAATCTGTTGTCTTCCACCCAGCTTTTTTTTGCACTTTGACTTTTGTATTTTCATAGCATTAACATTTCACTACCGAGCCTAGCAAGTGTCAGCGGTTTTCAAAAAGCCGATGGAAATCTGTGTGTGTGTGCACAGATGGCAGCTACTAGTCTATTGTCACGTAATGCAGTTTTATGTTTTAACCCATAATTATTCTACAGAAATAAAAAGTTTAGAATTTGTGCCAGCAGGTGGGCCCAGGGATTGCAAACAGGACACAGGTATTAAACCGTGAGCAGAGGCTGCAAAACAGAGCACAGTTTAATTATCCATGCACATGGATTTCCATCGGCTTGTTTTTTAGCCGCTGACACGGCCTCATGCATGAAAACCACCAGTAAAAGGTAAGTAAAGTGTTTAAAGGGAAAAATGACAATGAAGTTAAATTCAACAGTAATTCAGAATAGTATCATCTGCGATGTGTTATCGTATGCGATTTACCGTCAAAGATATTCCCCATGGTAATAATTTGTCATCTCATGATAAATACGATACTTTCCAGTCAATACTGTAACTGATCAACACACCTGGAGTTCAGTGGCTTTTGTTCCAGCTGTGACCTGTTTACCTCTGAACCTGTAATAATCTTCTACACTGTAGATGGTGGATCTTCATGATGTTTAGAGCCAGTGTGTCTCAGACTGGTGATCCTCTGTCCATCTGAGAGACTCTGCCTCTCTGAGATGCTGCTTTATACCAGTCATGTTACTGACCTGTCGCCTAGCAACCAAACTAGTTATCAAATGATCCTCCAGCTGTTACTTTCCAGCCTTCAGCCGCTGCTTTTTCAGCTTTTTACAGATGTGTTTCTGCATCCGATCATGAAATAATAAAATGTCACAGTTTCATCTGATACAATGTTTACGTTCTACTGGGAATAAAATACGATGTTTACATTCTACTGGGAATAAAATGCGATGTTTATGTTCTACTGGGAGTAAAATACGATGTTTACGTTCTACTGGGAATAAAATACGATGTTTACGTTCTACTGGGAATAAAA
>JBBBVT010000020.1:23123984-23135906 GCA_037177035.1 Craterocephalus eyresii | reverse complement strand
CTTTGCCGCAGCTCGGATTCATCACACGAGAATTGCAATTTCGCTGGGAGTACCGCAGGTTTTCGCTTCCCCCAGAGCTCCCCTGCCTATTTTTCTTAATTTAATCACCTCACTAAATGCCGCTGCAGCGACGCTACTGTCTGATTTATTTTCATATCCCACTCTGCTGGCAAATCTGCTGCTGACATCATTCAGATATCAGAGGTCTAAAGACACTGATGACAACAAGACCTGTTTCACTATAAATATTATTTCATACAGCGCACTAATATTACATACATATTAGATATTACATAAATAATAGAAAGATGCCTATTAAGGTGCAAATGTGTAAATGTGCAACCTGTCCTGTCAACAACCATTACTTGGGAATGGAAAGGTTCTTTGAAGGAAACGTAGCTCATTGACATGCCCTTTTTTTTTTGCCGTGATGATATCAACTGCAGTTGAAAAAAAACCCTCAGATGCGACACTAGTCCTGGGAACACAGAGATATCACTTTGCCATGCCAGAAGAGGAAGAGGATACTCCTGTTCATTGTCCTTCCACCAGACCAGAGGATTGTCCAGCAGTCCTGCAGGTCTCCTTACCCTGTACCATTTAATCTCGTCTTCTGCCTTTTCGGCTAGAGTTTCCTGGGCTCTTCCCTCCTCCTCTCGTCTGTAGGCTTCCCCAAGCAGAGATTCTAAGTTGCTGGATTGCTGAGGGTTAGGTGCAGGGGTTCGGGTTCCACTTCATCAACCTGCATTCCAGTATGAGCGATAAGAGAAAGAGAATTTGAATTGTATATGGCATTTCTTTTATTTCGAAAAGAAACAACGACCAAAGAAAAAAACAACAAAAAGAAAACACACACACAAGGCGTGTCATTACAGGCTGGAAAAGGTGCAGTCTTGCTCATCATTCAAAGATGGCAGCACTTTGAAGCGTGGATCGATCTGTGAGGCCCCCTTCAACATGTCCTTCTGTTTTTCACATAACTGAAATTTAAGTTTCACACATATTAATCAATTTATCCCATCATAAGAGCACAGCATTTTCTTAATTTACAGACTTGAACCAATTTTTTTCTTTTTTCATGTCACTTTTTCCAGGTCCCAATTCCAAATCTTAGTAATAATGCAGGCCAATAACTGAGCCAATATTTATTTGAAATAAAAATTTCAATCTTGACTTGAACTTCGGATGAATTATAAAAACTCCAAACATTTAAATTTAGTTTTAATGCTGTTCAGCATTTTGTACTTGTCATTCAACAACCTCAGGATCAAAAGTTCACTAAACATTTAATTTAATAGATAGCATCATCTACTCTTGGAGGAAAATATTAAAAAATTTAAAGCCGATTCTTCAGTACTAGAATTAATAATACAATATCAGTTAAAACTGTCCTGCTAAGTCCAGTCTAGTCTGCTGAATGATGTTCCCCACCTTTCAGCTGCTGGAAACATCGCTCACACATAACTATGCTGGTTACTGATCCACTAAAACACAGACATGATGCTCAGATCTCACATGCCTGAGAGGCTCAGTAGCAGTAACGCACACACAGGAACGTTCAGACAGCGCGCTCCGATATTGGAGGCTCCGCATCAGCCCTCGTGCTTAGAACTGGCCTGATACTGTTAGCTTTGGTTGGGAACGAACACTAACACACACTAACACACACACACCTCTTATTCTAACAGTCTTGTTGTTTTATAGAACAAGCAGTCTGAAGCGATGCAGCAGGGGGACCTGAAGAAGCTAAGCACTCTGTCATGGACTTCAGAGCAGAGCTGTTTAACTTATTTAAGTGCCGTAATGGTCACTGAACACTAGCTACATTCATATTTAGGGATTTTATTATTACATATTATTTTTACAGTATCACTCTCATGGGTTGTCAAATATAATTTTATTATTTAAACACCACCACGTTAGCCAGCTCACTACTCAGAGCTGTCTGACACGTTTTTTTTTACATACGCACACATATACACACAGGGTGGAGGTGCAGCATTAGCTGCTGGTGGGCTGTCATCCACAGTGTAACCTGTCTGTGGGAGGGATGATGTTCAAGGCATGGGGAGGGCAAGGCAGAGCAAGCCGAAATAAACCTGATTGGAATGGATCCTTCATGCCGCCCAATCCCGATATCCTGGCCGGTAACAGCAGCCGGCTGGACTTTACTGTGTAGTATGCCAACGTCATGCACCCATGTGTATAAATTGCACTGAAGGGCAGCTCACTACGCTGTTCACTGAGATAGACGATGTGTACGTCTACGGAGGTCATTTCAGCCATCTTAGAAAGCTGTCGTGTATCTGAATGATTAAACCGACAAGATGAAAAGGCAGGTAAACGGAATGATTAAAATATGAGCATAAAAAAGACAATTACAATATAAAATAGGTTTGATAAAATAATGAAAATAAACTAAAACTTACCAAGCTAAATTAAAAATCTAAAATCAGATCAAAGTGTCAGGCAATCATTGGGGACAAAAAGCCAAAGTGAAGAGATGGGTTTCAATCAAAGATTTAAAAAGAGACAGAGATGAGTCTTTCTTGATATCTAAAGGCAGCTCGTTCCACAGTTTAGGTGCCCGGTCCCCTCTCAGCTTCTTTTTCGTTCCAGCCAGGAGATCCACTCAGGAGAAGTTGGTCGGCCCACGTGAGAGCCGGAGAGGGCCCATTGGGACAGAAACGGCACCATTCAAACACTTAAAAACTCAGTAAGAGCAGTTTAAAATGGATCCTGATGTGCTAAGGCAGCCAGTGAGGAGAAGATAAAATCAGGATGATGTGCTTGTACTTGCAAGTACCAGTTAAATGCAGCTGCATTTTGTACAAGCTGGAGTTGAGACAAAGATGACTGAGTCACGCCAAAGTAAAGTGTTACAGTAATCCTGCTGGGTGGTAACAAAGGCACGGATTACTGCTTCAAGCTGCTGGCCTGACAGAAAGTGCTGAATTTTGGCTGCTGTCTCAGATGAAAGAAACTGGATTTGACCACTGATCGAATCTGGCTTTCAAGTTTCATTCTAAATCTATCTTAAAACTCATGTTTGCAACTTCTGGCTCACAGTAAAAACTCAAATTACCCAGATCTACAGGTGGGACGTTAGCATAATCAGATCAAACACTGCTGCCTCTGTTTCATTAAGATGCAGGAAGTTATGGGCCATCCAAGATTTTAAGTCCATTAAACACATTTGGAGGGAGTTTGAAGAAAGCCCAGACTTCTTTTTAAGAGGAAGATTTATCTGGCAGTAATCTAACAGTGAAAAATGGGATGCTATGCCTCCTAAGAACTGAGCCCATATGGAGAAGATATAATGAAAACAAAATAGAGCCAAGAATGGAACCCTGAGAGACTCCATGTAGTAAAGAAGTAGAAGACGCCTCATACTCCCCTAAAAGAACTGAAAAAGGTCTTTATTTTAAATAGGACTTGAATCATTCCAGGGTCTCACCTTTTAGGCCAACACAAAATTCCAAACACGAGATTAAAATATCACGATCAGCCGTATTGAATGCAGCAGTTAAATCCAAGAGCACAAGAGCCACTCTGTCACTGGAGTTGCATGATAAAAGAATATAATTAAAAACTCTTAAAAGTGTAGATTCAGTACTGCACATTGCTTTAAAACCAGACCGGAAAATCTCAAGAACATCATGCTAATTTATTCTAGTAATTATCTGATTACACACAATTCTTTCCAAGGCTTTGAATAAAAAAGTAAAATCAGCCTAAAACGTGCAAAACACTTGCATCAAGGCCAGGCTTTTTGAGAAGAGGGTACACAACTGCATGCTAAACATTTTTAGGAACCACTCCTGATATGAGACTGACATTAATAATAAGTTTAATGAGGCCAAAGTGGAGACAGCGCCTTCAGCAGGCATGGAGGAACAGCATCATGGCCTGAACTGAAAGGCTTAAAATGATCCACTGCCTCGTTTAATGACGAGATGGTGATTGTATCCCACAGTATCTTGTTGGGCGGGAGGCTACAAGCTTGTACAGCTTATGCATGAAGGGTTATTTCTGGTTGCAAGACCAACCAAACAAAACAGAAGAAGCCGGTATGTGGTGCATGTAACCTGATAGAGGAGGAGAGTCTGGAGCTCACAGGCGGGTTTTTCTCTGTCTACCAGACATGCGGCGGTTCTGATGGACACCATAAAGAAAGGGATCCACGACGCGGACGCTGAAGCTCGCTCTGTGGCCAGGAAGTAAGCAGCCGCCCTCTGATCTGCAGGCGAAGGTGAACCTACAGAGATGAAGATGCTCTTTTTTCGCTGTTGCAGGTGCTACTGGAGTTTCCAGAGTCACTTCAGCAGGGAGGCGGAGCAGCTCTTCCAGGGTCTGGAGTCGTCCTATCAGAGAGCTCTGCAGGCCCACCTGAGGAGTGGAGACAATCTGATGTCGCTGCCGGCCTCCGATCGCTCCTCTTCCTCGTCTCAGGAGAGCCTGAAGTGAGACTCGTGTCTGATCAGTAATCTATTACATGTGGACTCCCATCCTACGTCCCGGTCCATCTCCATCTCTCCCATGTTCCCTGTCTCCCCCGGCATTGACCTTCTCCCATGTGTCTCCCTGTATTGATGTGTCTGAAGAAGACAATTTAACTGGCGGACGTTTTCTGTCACATTTCACTCTGAACTAAAGAATAATCAGACCTCATCCTCTGTTTTTTTTTACCGCTCTTTGTTTCCAGTCGTCCGCTGTCTGTGAAATGCAGCGCCGGCAGACGTGAGTCCTGCTCCATACACACAGATGAGGTACATGTCCTCATGTCCAGCACTAAACATGCTTCTGGAACGTCTCCTCCTCCACCTAAAGCTTCCCACTCTTCGCGGACCGCCTCCTTTCCGGCCTCTCTCCAGCGTTCCCGTAGTGACGTCGATGTAAACGCCGTAGCCACTGTTAAGGTCCGGTCCAGGATGCCGGCTGTGTCCACCGCCGTGTCGCCGTTCAGCTCAGCCTCGGCGCTCCCACCTGGATCCTATGCTTCGCTCGGTAAGAAAATGCAGACGGTCTTCAGGGTCTCAGATGTATGAACTTTAACCCATTTAACGCGGTTAAGACGGTTTACCCGTTTAACACAGTTAACGCGGTTACGGATGAAATCAGTCAGTTATCGGCACATTTTTGGTTGCCCACCTGGTCCGTTCATGCAGACAGTAAGCTGTGTGTTGGTGTGTGTGTTATGTTGTATGTGTTCTATCCATGGATGATGGATGTGATGGATGGATGGATGGATTGATGGATGGATGGATGGATGGATGGATGGATGGATGGATGGAGGGAATAGGCAGGTGGTGGACAATTTTGTGGAGTGGGCTGGTGCAAATCATTTAAAAAATGTTACTTTTACTGTAGAAACTAAAGGTGAAAAGTTTTGGCACCGTTAGATGCGACATAGAGCTGACGTCACACACCCTAGCGCAGCCATGCTGTTCAAACCTCAGCAGGTATCGCTGCTGCAGCTGATCTGGTTAAATAAAAAGGATAGTAAAAGCAAAAGCAAGAGTAATTTCAGATTTCCCGAAGATTCAAACATAGACAGCAATGGATAACTGTCATCTCCTTATATCTCCACTGTTCTTAACCTGTTCCTCTTATTCATTTTACCATTTTAGTCTTTTAATCCTACTTGTTTCCTATTTTAGCCTTTCTGTTGCACCTATTGTTTTTTTGTTCGTACTGTAAAGTGTCCTCGGATGTCATGAGGCGCTACCAAATAAAATGTATTATTATTATAATTTTTTTTACATGCCTTTATTAAGATTATGAAAGGATGACCGACTTGCATTAAACACAGCAGACCAGCTATAATGGTGTGAAATTTTGCTGGGCTTCCTGTTGCCACAGCAACAAGTAAACCGGACGTGTCACAGCTCAATACGTCACTGGAAGATCTGGACAAAGGAGATTGTGTGATTTATTTTCCGCCAAGCTTTTATGGATTATCTGGAGTAGGATGATGGCTGTTAATTCTAAGTCTGAGAACTGCAGGTCTGGCAGAAAGTCCGCTCGATTGCTTCAAAACTTTTAAAAAGTGTGCCAGGAGCATGAGAAGGATCATCTGTAGAGTTTCCTTGCAGATCGAAAACCGTTTTCTGGTTTAAAATGGAACAAACGGCATAAATATCCAACCAGGGGCACTCAAGGTGAAGCAGATTTTCCTGCCATCATGGCCGCTCACAGCAAGATGTCACATGACATCTGGAGCTCTATGTGTGGCCGATGTGCACATACAGACGTCGTTAGGACGCGTGGCGGCCGTGATGCATAATTGGACACGTCGTCAGCAGCTGGATGATCCTTAGAGTGACCAGTTAACCCATCATCATGTCTTTGGACTGTAGGAGGAAGCCGGTGAGAACCCACGAAAAGACGGGGAGCACAGATCTGCTGAGGACGAATGAAAGGACATGAATCTGCTAACCACAGAAATAGTTCAGAAAAAAATCACAAAAAGATTCCAGATATGTGTAAACAGAGAGAGTGAACAAAGGCGTACTTCCAACTTAACATTACATTATTTATATTTCTGAGATAACTTTATTTTTTCTATCGGTGACATGGAGAATACTTTAATTTTGATATTTACTGAAAATTCCCGTTCTGGGATTAATATTGTAACTGATTCTGTTGTCGTAATCCTGCCCTACCAGGCCGAGTGCGAACCAGGAAGACGAGTTCAGGAAGCGGTCCCTCTGTGATGGACAGCCGGGGTCGGAGCCGAGGGAAGGTCGTCTCTCAGTCTCAGCGTGAGTAGATGGATCAGCTTCTCTCTTCTTAAAAATCTGCCTGAACCCTCAATGTAGAGGCAAGGCAAGGAACGTTTATTAGTATAGCACATTTTCAGGTACAAGACAATTCAAAGTGCTTTACATAAAACATTAAAAGCATAAATGCAAGAAGAATTACAATAAAATAGTTAAAAGATACCGTGCAGATTTCATTCAAAGATACATGAGAAAAGGAACGTTTTTAACCTGGATTTAAAAGTTTCTACATTTGGTGAGAGTTTAATCTCTGCTGGCAGTTTGTTCCACTTGTTTGCAGCATAACAGCTAAAAGCTGCTTCTCCATGTTTGGTCTGGACTCTGGTCTGGACCAGCTGACCTGAGTCTTTGGATCTAAGAGCTCTGACAGGTTTATATTGTCTGAAAGCACACACACCAGCTGGTCTCAACAAGGACAATAACCACGGAGGAAGCACGAATCCTGCACTAAATGTTCTGTTTTATGACGACTTGGATCTAAACGTTCGCCTTCATCACACAGCTGGCATGTCGTGGGCAGACATGTCTGGCAGGATGGTGTAAAACTCTGACCTGTTGTCCATGAAAACTAACATTTTTAAATCTATATGATATATATATCTTGCACTTGATGCTTATTGCACTTCTGGTTAGATGCCAAACTGAGTTTCGTTGCATTGTACTTGTTCATGTGTAATCACAAAGAAGTTGAATCTAATCTAATCTAATATTGTACATCTATATAATATTGTGACAAATGCGGGTTTACCAGTTTTTAATGAAACAATTGTGTTGAATTTCCACACTTTAATGACTCTAAAAATACAAGAAATTGCTTTGAGATCTATTTTTCTTGTCATTAGTTTGGAAACTACAGTCCGTACTAAATGGAATGAGCTCTTCAAAACAATAAAATAAACATCTTTATTAGATAAACACAAAGTGGACTTGTATTGAACAGGCATGGTTAGTCTGGGATGTGTTAGTCTTATTTGTTGTATTACAAAAAATCCCTTTCGTCCTCCTAAGGACTTTTTTGTTTCCCTTGCTTATATCCAAAGTAATGAGCATATAAAACATGGAATTATTATTTTTTTGGTTTTGGTTATCAACACTTTTCCTTGTCTAGCTAATTCATTTTCATGACTTCTACATTTTAGATGTCAGTTTATTTACATAATATGATAATTTTCTATTTGATGAATGCAGCGTAGTTAGTTTGGAACGTGATAACTCGGCAACAATGCTGAGTTTCAATGATCATTATTTTTGTGCAATTACAACTACTTCAAAAATTACCTGAAAATCTTTTTCTCATTATTCTTTGGTCGATGGGTCATATTTAAATCTGATTGGCTCAGGAAAACTAAATTAAACAACTCCAAAAAACAACAACAGAAGAAACAAGTTGAAGTAAATAAACAGACATTTAAGAAAAAATATTTTTAAAAATTTAAATTTCTGTGATGATGCTGTAATACGTCACGTGTTTCTGTTCAGATAACATTCAGACCCGTCCTGTGTGAGTCGAGTTATTTCCTGTCCTGATGTGTAAAACCTTAGAAGAGTTTGTGATTATTTTTCTGTATTTATATGGAATATTTAAAAACTGTTATCTGTGTATAAGAAGCCAACTTTCCCGACTCTTTGAACGTTTCCCTCACCTGCGTCCAGGTGCTCGGATAGAGGAATTCATCTATGACAAGCTGGACAAGAAGATTCCCTCCAGGACCACCAATGCAGAGCTGCTGGGCCAGTACATGCTGGACGCTGCCGCCGAGTTCGGCTCTGACACGCCGTACAGTGAGCAGAGCGGCCTCTTACACTCACTCTGATCCATTCAGTGCCACATCATTTTAATTCTGGTGAATTAAATCTGAATCTGGTGAATCAGATTCTGTACTAAATGTGCAGAACAGCATCTGTTAGGAGATTTTTGTTTCTATTCATAATTACAGGATGATGTAATCAATGCCAATTCCCCAAACAGTTTCTATGCAGTATAAATGAAAATAAAGTTTTTATCTCTCATCAGTACTTATTTTGTTAGAACATAAATAACATTTTACGAACTGATCAACGGATATGACTCATTCATCTTCCGGCAGGACCAGTTTTAACTCTGGTCCGTCTGTGGGATGATCCCAGACACTGTCTGCTGTCACTTAATAACAGCTTTGAGCGCTTTACACAGTAAAGAATAAGATTTTATTCACCCCTTGACATAGGCATTGTCTTTGTCCCGTCTCTTTTCTGAGTTTGTTAGATTAGGGGACATCGCAATTTCATAAAGACATATGAATAAACTTGGTTAAAAAAGTGGGCAGCGATGCTGCAGGAATCCACATGATAGACGTCACTGTGCCGTCAAACCAGTCAGAAAAGCAGTTTTATGGTTGAAAAGTTAAATAATGGCCTTCAAGTTCGGAAAGTTCCACAGTGCGGTTTTCAGGTTCAGTTATCGGCCAAACCGTCAAACCACCGCTCAGCTGTGTCCCATGTCCTCCCAGGTGTGTGCAGAACATTATCCTCATTCAGAGTGTGAACATGTGGGTCATGTTTGCGGTTGCAGGCAGCACCCTCACCACTGTGGGAGAGTACCAGAAGAGACTGGGAGGAGCCGAGCGGGAGTTCCTCCACACCGCCGCCGGAACTTTTCTCTCTCCTCTACGTAACTTCATCGAGGGGGACTGGAGGACCATATCGGTGAGTCGGGCCAGCAGTTTCAGTTCAGACTCACTCCAGTGCAGTAAAGAGTCGTGTTTGCATGAAGAATCCCAGTCTGGAGTGCTTCTAACTGGACTGTAAATGGATGAAAGGCTGTGTGATGCTTGCAGCAGATCCTCTGTTTCTCACCATTTGCAGAAAGAGAAGCGGCTTCTGGAGAATCGAAGGTTGGATCTGGACATCTGCAAGGCTCGTCTGAAGAAAGCCAAGCAAGCAGAAGCCAAAGCAGCGGTGAGATCCGACTCCGCTCATCCTCTGCAAAGCGCTGGAACGCCAGCATCCGCTTTACCTTTACTCCTCAGCGGTAGAGTTCCTCTTACAGGAGAAGCTGTGACTGTGGCTTCATGCTGGTTCCTGAAGAACAACAGCTCCTCTGTGCTGGCACTTAATCCAGCTGGTTGTTAAAATGCAGGAATATTATTAAAAGCATCATATTTCCCTCTCACCTCAGCCTGGCCAGGGGTCCTAGAGACTGTTGTTAACATGCGGGCTGCAGGGTGGTCCACACAGGACAGAGGGAAGGTTTGCAAGGTAAAGATTTGGTTTGATGGTTTAGGGCCTGGTGTAGGATCAGGCAGTCACTTGGTCAGCTATAGGGTCAGGTTAAGGGGTCCGGTGGATGAACAGATGTTTGTTAGCATGACCGTTTCTCTGCTTCCAGGGCCCGTATTCACAAAGAATCTCATCTCACCACTAGGAGGACCACTAAAGGTTTTTAGTTAAGAGCTGCGCCTTAAAACTCACAAAGCTGCTGAGAGGAACTTTTACTAAGGAACTGAGAGACTCTTAAACTCTTAAGCTAAGGGCAGAGCAGGGTTTCCTCACATTCTGATTGGCTGTTTGAGGGTTCGGTTGTTTTATTGTTTTAGGTCTCTGGCAGTGAATTAATTCATGACAGATAAGGAAGGATGGTGCTGCAGGGTCGACCCAACCGGTCGGACCAACAAATTTTCAGTGTCATTGTGGTGAAAGTGGGACAGATTAATGATGTAATGATGCAATGACCTGCGATCTTATGTTAAAAAAGAAAAAAGCCACACATGTTTTCCAGGCCAAACAAGGAAAAAAATCAGCTTTCAGCTGCACATTGAGTGTGTATTTGACAGCAGGCGGTTGTGAAAAATTCTGAAAAGGGGTTCTATTTTGCGGTTTGGACAAGATTATTTTACAACTCTGCGGGTGGGAAAAACAAAGACTATTAAACGAAGAAAAAAACATGTCCAAACACCTCTAATGCATAAAGTTTGCAGTCAGATCAAATAAAGATCTGAAAGAAATTGTAGGCTGCAATGATTTTTTTAATTGGGGTGATGCAGAGAGCGTTTATTGTTTGATTAATAATTTTGCATATCGGCTGATGGCGAATCCGTCTGGGCGGCTGTGGCTCAGTGGATAGAGCTGTCCTTGTGCTGCTTCAGTATTGCTTCTTTACACTGATGACTTTTCTGCTTTGTACCTGCACGATTATGCTGACGTGCATGTTCTCCTCCATGTTTTCCCTCTCAGGCTGCGCCGGATTTTCAGGAGACGAGACCTCGGAATTATGTTCTTTCTGCCAGTGCATCAGCGGTAAGCATGGGAGCTCCCAGTGTGCAGGAACAGGCGTAGTCTTTACCCCTCCCTAGCAGCAGGTGGCACTGTGGCACTGCATCTGCCGGTACATCTATTACCTGCCGCTGGTCTCACTCATGAATGCGTGTCTGTGGCCTTTATCTTTCCCTTTATCTTCACTTACTGAGTCATTTATTTTTCATATAAACGGAATAAAATGTTTCTGCAGCGCAAATACGTTGTTAATGTTAAAAAGACAAATATAATGCTGTGAAGGAGAGAAGGCAGCTCTATAACCAATCACATCACATCACAGTAAGCCGCTGCTTTAAACACCAATAAGGCAAATTTAATGAACTCTTTCTGCTTTGGTTGGAACAACATTCCTGCAAAGTCTCAAAGTGAGTCTGTTTCACCACAGATTGACTGAATATCTGAATATATTTTAATTTTTGTGTGGGTGACATCCATCAGTGAGAAACACAGATTTAAATAGTTCAGTCATGTACAAACCTTATAAAGCATCTTTTATTCACACCAGAGAAGGAGTGAGACAATCTCATATCATTGAGAAAAAAAAGTAGTTCCAGCGTGATGTTCAGCAGGAAAAAAAACGTTCCTTCCCTCCAGACGATACGATACCACCGTCTCAGTGCGGATATCTGCTTGCCTTGCTGATATCTCAGCATGGATGAAGGATCACCACCTTCCGCTCAATCTGTCCCAAACTGAGCTCATTGTCTGTCCTGCCAGGAAATCCTTATCTCCATCAGACTCGTACCCTCAACCTCTGCAGGAACCTTCCCATCAGACCCTTCCTGACAGAACATACGGCACAGCTTCTGGTCCAGGCCCTGCTCCTGTCCCGCATCGACTACTGTAA
>JBBBVT010000020.1:23029635-23041114 GCA_037177035.1 Craterocephalus eyresii | reverse complement strand
AACACGGCCCATTCGGACTCAATGTCCCCCGCCTCCCCCGGGACATGGCTGAAGCTCTCCCGGAGGTGAGAGTTGAAATACGTCAAGTAAAATATATAATATATAATATGGAAATCAGCTTTTTCAAAGGTCTTGTGAATTTGTTTAATCAAGCATGATGGGTACAATCCACACTGCAATGACTGGAGTGAGCCATAGAAATGGAGTGAGCTGCCTGGGAGATAGGCCATATCCTACTACTGTCTGCTTTTCTTGGCTGCTGATTGGCTGTGTACAGCGAGAGTAAGAACAAATAGAACAAAAGTCATTATAATAACACGTCTGACGGCGTCTGGCGCAAACCAACGCCTGACGTAGCAGAACGTCAGACGGCATCAGGCATTTAAAATGGCGTTTGACGTGAAAAACAGCGTTTAGAACGGCGTTTTGGCCCAGGCGAAATGTGATCATGATGGCCAGCCATCCAGGTGAACCCATGAAACCAGGTCTGTGCTCTACCTACGGTCCTACCTGCAAAGCCCACCAGGCACTCGCACTCGTAGTGGTCCTTCTCGTTGATGCAGGTGGCGTTGTTCTCGCAGGGTTTGGAGGCGCACTCGTTGATGTCGATTTCACAGTGGTGACCCTGGAACCCGGGCACGCAGAAGCAGTGGTACTCTGCCACGCCGTCTATGCAGATCGCTCCGTTCTGGCAGGGCTCCGACTCACACTCGTTCACGTCCTCTTCACAGGTCGTCCCCTGGAACCCGGGGGCGCAGCGGCACCCGAAGCCCACCGGCTGCAGCACGCAGGTCCCGTTGTTCCTGCAGGGCTGGTCGATGCAGTCGGTGATGTGCGTCCCACAGTCATCACCTCCGTAGCCGGCGGGACAGCGACAGAAGTAGCCCGGCAGCTGCTCCACGCACAGAGACCTGGGCTTGGAGCAGGGGTTGCTCTGACACTCCTCCACCTCCACCGTACAGTTGTCCCCGGTGAGGCCCGGGGGGCAGATGCAGCGGTATTCTGCGGTACCAGGGGTGCTGAGGCAGTTCTCACACGGAGCGAAGGCGCAGCCATCATAAAGCTCATCACAGTTTTTCCCCATGTACCGCACGCCGTCGCTGCTGCAGATGCAGGCATAGTCGTCCATGGTGTCCACGCAGGTGGCGCCGTTGTGGCAGGGTCCGGACAAACACCTGTCTGACGTGGCTGTGCAGAGCGTGCCTGCAACACAGAGGAGAGGCTGCATGAGTGCGTGCTAGGAGGGCCATACTGCCAATGTTGGTATCAAAACAACACCATTCATTTATGGTGCTTTTTCTTCATTATCAATACCAATACTTTTTGCCCTTTAAATGAAAATCAGACAATTTAACACTTTACATTAGGGTTTTTATTGCAAGAGCTATATGAATAAGTCATAATATAATTACTTGAAAGAAATGCTTTTAAAATGATAAATAATAAAACAAATTAAACTGAAACAGTTAAAAAATAAGTACATTATAAATAACGAAAATAGTGGACTAGAAGTGAAATTCCTTTACTGCAAACTCAACGCTGAATCTTGTGATGTGGATGATCCAGAAGTAAAACACTGGGCTGGTTTTCACACATAGATTCATTTGTAAATATAAAACAACAACATTCACAGGGAAACAAAATGATAAAATAGCTCAGTTTTCTCTTTTCATCACACAGCTGTTTGGGAAAAAAGGTCTACGTTTAATTAGCTAAACAGAAGCTAATTCTGCTATTTTTTTACAACCAAATGCACAAAAAGTATCAGTGCCATCCGACTGGAGTCGATCGATATTGATACAGATCATGGAATTGATATTATCGATACAGGCATTGATCTGCCCATCCCCAATCAACGGAAGGCTGGAGCAGTCATAGAGCATATATGAATACGTCCCACACAGAGCTGTGGGATTATCCTGCCTCCTGGGGGAGCAGAGTTGTGTTTACAGATGTAAAGTAATGTCCTTCGGATGTTTGAGTCGCCACGTTCTGTCACACAGTCAGAACTGTTGACTGGTTTCAGATGAAGTCATATCACAACCAGTTTTATGTTATTGTGCGAGTGATGAATAAATCTACTTCCACATATTTTGCCTGCTGTTTTTGCGTAAATCAGAAATGAATCCATGCGTTGGCTCAGACTTGCAGGTCTCCTTTAATGATAAGTTGCTTCTAAACTTCATGAAAATATAGGAACTTCCAGTCTTATAATCTCAGAATTCTGAGATTAAAGACAGACGTGTTAGTTCAGGAAAGCCTTTCAGCCCTTTTTCTCTTTCCAGACAGACAGAATCTCTTTAGTTTTCACTTTGGCTGAACTCAGCTACTGCACTTTAAAACCTGTTAAACTGGTTGTTAGCATTTATTCAGCATTTTGTTGACATGTGCTACTGGACTCTTACCCGAGTCGCTCTTATGAAACAAATCCAGATCAAAATGGGATTTTAATTTGGTTAAATGAATGTTTCCTTTAAAACATTTAATGATTAAACAGAAATAATTAGAACTGGGAAATAAGTAATTTTCAGAAAGATAAAGACCTTAAACTAGTGCAACTCAGTAGATCTACAATCCAGCAATAAATTAACATTATGACATAAGCTGGAGAAAAGTGACATCAGGAACAAGGTTCAGAAATACCAGCATGTAGCTACACTCACACTGATACACAGTTGTGTGTTATTTGTTTTCTAATTGTTTATCCGTGTGCTCCTTCTTTCATGTCTGCATTAAATGAAAATTTTGAAAAAAGCACCAGACTTTGAGAAAACTGCATGAACGCTTGATCAAATAAAGGTTAAATGAATGAAAGCATCAGCGTGGTAGCAATGCGTTAGCCTGTCCTGCTATTAAACCACCCCCCGCCCTCACCCACTGCTAACCCTAAAACAGAAGGTCTTTGTCATTTCCAATTCTGGTTAAGGAGCATTCTGCTCCAGCTTTAGGAGGCGACGCTAACCGTGTTTGAACTTCACAGATTACTGTGGCTGTAGCAGAGTGTTTGTCACCTGCAAGCTGGAGAAAGTCCAGACACTGTGGTCGTCTTCCCTGCAGGTTTCCTTCTCACAACACTTTCCACTGCAGCTTTTCCACAACAAACAAACAACCACCTCTGCAATGATCAACGATCTTAGGGAAACATTCAGAAGCTCATAGGAACAGTTACAAAATAATAAAATGGTAAAACTTCAAAAGAGTCACCACCAAAGCGAGAAGCACTCAGACCTGCACCGAGCATTTCTAATCTTCCAGTGAATGTCAGCTTTATTGTTGAATTAGAAACTCTAACGGCAAAATTCTCCCCGTAGCAAAGAAAACTGTAAATTCATTTTTTCAGTGATGTCCTCCCTATCGCCGGCTGATTCCATCTTCAGCCTACCTGAACTGTAAAAACAGTCTCATCTGGACTCATGTCTGATCTACAAGTTGGCAGGTTTAAATTGGCTCGTTTGTCTAAATCGTAACCCTAACTCTGATGCGAAAGTTGGAAAGCACAATTTCTCAGCCGCGCCACGCTGCTGGGCAACAACGGCTCCAGAAATTCACATTATAGATTTCACTGCCTTCAAAGTGGAGATTTGCTGGATCACCCCAAAATCTGATCACATCCCTTTTTTTGCTTCTGACATATCTTGTAGATTTAATTAAAATCTGTCCATAACTCTCGGAGATATGTTGTGAACAGCTGGACAGACAAAGAAGCAAGTTTTTGGTGCAACTGGCTCATTTCTGATAAAGTTAATTGGGCATTGATATGATCTTTGAGAGGACTCTAATGTTTCCACCATGAAACAAGTTGGAAACAACATACGACCCCTCCAGTAGATGTCAGCCGTCTGATTTCCACAGGGAAGGTAACTTCCAGTTTTGCACCAAATAAAATGTTAAGTTTAGGTTTTATGATGCATTTTATGATGAGGATTTGGTTTTTAACGCAGAGCCGATGCAAAGTTTGCCAACCAGCAGGGGATGGACTGATGGTTTTCCTGCTGTCTGTCTTCTACTGAGTCTCACACTGAAAGGTTCGGCTTAAGCCCCAAACTGGGCTGGAGATCCTCCCCATGAACATCGGACGCTGACGTTTTGTGATCAAATCCAGCCTAATGAGCTCCTGACTAAACCTAGAGAGCCTGACTGAAACATCACACTCGTCTCTCTGCTATCTAGCAGGCCCAGAGACTCCCCTGACTTCCAATCCTTTCCATGCTGTAATCCCTCTGACCTCTTAGGGCCAATCCCCTTGCTCCTCTTACATCCTGGTGGCAGGATACTTGTTCAGATTACAGCTCCAAGCCTCAATCTCTAACGTGTCTCACTTAATCTCTCACCACATTCTCAGCCGGAGCCTCTCTAACTAGCTTGTTTTTGCAAAACCCCAGTTCGTCTCAGGCCGTGTTGCATAAAGAAAACAAAGCAGCAGCTATTCAGTGCTGCAGGAGTCCTGCTGGCAGCAGTAGCTCATCAACATATGACCAGAGAACATTAAAGGAACATTTCAACTATTTGAAAATTACTCAACTTATTATTTACATTTAAGATGTAAAAATCCAGTTCAGGCCCTTTTTGGTCAGCCTTATACCCCCGTTTACAGTTATTTCCAGTCTAATTAAAGATAAGTACTCTCTATTTTCAAATATATTTATGATTAAGGAGAATCCTCTTTTTATTTTAAGTGTGCCTATTGATTTTGGACATCCAACAATGTGACATACTACTGAATTATCTACTGTAACAGTTTTCCTGTGAGTGATATCTGCATTTATTTCTAAGTCCTTTATGATTATGTCCTTCTACCCTGTTACCAGGGGCTTTGCTGTCTTTTTCAAAACTCAGCAAGTGATATTTTGTTCCCAGTAGAAGATAAACATCACATTTTATCCCAGAAGAAGATAAACATCATATTTTATTCCCAGAAGAAGATAAACATCATATTTTATTCCCAGTGGAACGTAGATATCGTATCAGATGAAACTGGGGCATTTTATCATTTCATGGTGAATCTGATGACGTAATACATCTGTAAAAAACTGCACAAAAGGCTGAGAAGTAATACGTGGATGAGTATTTGATAATTAATCAGGTTCGTAAGTAACAGGTCAGTAACATGACTGGTAAAGCAGCATCTCAGAGAGGCATAGTCTCTCAGACGGAAAGATGAGACACACTGGCTAGAAGTTGTTAGAAAATGTTCATCAGACTGATATCTCACCATCTACCGCATGTAATGTCTAAGAGAATTAGGGGGAATAATCCCTGTATGGCTGAAAATCTAAACTGTTTTACGTTTTTTTTCTGCATCACAGTAACACTAGACATGGTTCTCTACTGGAAACCCGTGCATGGACTCCAGGAATCTGTCTGTGAACACAGCTCACCCTGAAACCCACACATATGGCCCTGATTCATCAAAGGTTTGCACCTCTTAAAACAGGGGCAGAGTTAATAATGAGCACAAAAACATTCTCCAGCTGATTTATCAACCTGTTGCAAACAGGACTGCGCCACAGAACGCTACAGTAGCACCACCATGCATGTTGTGCTTTTGCCTTGAATGAACCTGCATTCTGGCGTTTCTGCCAGAAGGCACAAATTTCTGGGAGGAGTAGATGCAGATAAATCAGCTCTCAGGCGCAATGCCTTAAAGGAGAACTTAGCTTTTTTTTAATCTGGTCTCTGTTTTCATCTTTCCTTTCATACATGTGAGTGATGGAGAAAGGAACATTCATGATCGCTCCAGTATTTAGCTAGCAGCACAGCTAATAGTAAGTATTGGGCAACCGCTCCCTAAAAATGTGCTTTTTTTCCACACTGAAGTGCTCTGATAGTCTCAGCGAGTGTCTCACAATGTACTACAGAGGAGAAATGAACGAAAGTATTTGCATTACCTGCCGATTGCTATCGTTTGGTGTCAGTAGTGGAATGTCCCACCGGTGTTTTAACACAGCGAATCATATGTGCAGCTGAATCCTCGCAATCGTGCGCAATCATTCTTAGTTGATCAGGCGCAAATCGGAGAAACACAACAGGTGCTAAATAATTGCAGGACAATTCATTTAGCAGTCGCTATTTAGAATCTTTGTAAGCCAGAGTCTATGATGGATGTTTACAGACGGAAAAAGAGGAGATGCTACACAATGCTGAACATCAAATCAAATCAAGCTTTATTTCTATAGCACCTGTCAGACAATAAGTCTCTCAAAGTGCTTTACATCATAAGAACAAGTGTTGGAAATAAGATAAAAACAAGTTCAAAAGCAAAGGTCATAAGCACACACATTTATCATCATATACACAACACACACACTCACACACATACACACACACGCACAACAGGAAATCATCAAGCCACTCCTCTTTTCATAAAAATAAACTGTCTTCTCGTGTCTGTCTCTTCCACCAAAACAATTAAATGTGGTGGGAGCCAGTAAAATGTAACTTTATTAACATTTAAAAACAAGAATGGGTTTAAACTGGAATGACTGTGATGAAAATGTGTGGTTTAACTTGAAGTCAGTTGATGAAAATATGAACGACATCACACCTGTTTAATCATTTATCTCCCGGTCCGGGACTCTATCGCCACCAAAGACTCGTCCCCCTTATACCTATTATAGAAAATGATTCATTTTTGTTTTAAAGGAATAATGCAGCACTTCAAATAATTAAGTTGGCATTAAAAGCGTTAAATTCCTAAAAATGTTTGCTAGTTTTGAACAGGTTTGTAGTTTTAGTGGTTTGTACATAAACATCAGAAAACATTTGTTGATTTTATGGAAGTTTTTGAGACTTTTCTGGTCACCAGAGGGGTTCAGCAGAGAATAAAAGACAAACATCTGGCTAAAAAACGAGTTCATGCAAAGACTGTGTAACATGCGGTTCTAGAAAGTGACTCAGCCTCCCTCACACTTCATCTGTCCTCCTGTCCCTCCTGTGGAGACATGTCCGACCTGGAGTACCGGCTTAATCCAGACGGCCTGACCTCAGAGGCAGACTGCTGCCGGCTCACGCAGCATCAAGGTTACGCTTCTCCTTCATCACATCTAAGAAGGAGAACAGAGTCTGTGCCACGTTATTTCCCATCATGCACCGGGGCACGTAGGTGTCCGTATGTCCGTCTCACTTACTGTAAACTGCAGGATCTTGGGAATTAAAGCAGAATGGACAGACTTAAGCGCCGGCCCACCTAGCAGAGCTAACTTGTGCTGCTTTATCTGCGCCTCGCAGTGGGACTGTCGGCTTTATCCGGCACTTGCTGTGAATGTCGGTTTTACTTCCTTCGTCTTCCCGTGTGTCTGTCTGTCTGTTGGTAACTCAACTAAAAGTTAAGGACAGTTTTACATCTTCTGGAAATCTCAGGGTAAGGAGCAACTGCTCAGGTTTTAAGGATGATTCAGGGACTTATTTAAGGATTTGTTACTATTGGGGGGTTGGGGATAAGTTCCCATTAGCTTCCAACTCAACAGATACCCAGAATCATTGGCAAAAAATATTTTAAAGAATTACATGATGACATCATTGTAGTTAATATTCTGGATCCGAGACAAAACAAAATTCCATGATAAAATAATTAAATGTGAACATCTTGGCTTTAAATGTCTTTTTTGTACTAAAACGCTTGTAGGTTACTATGCTGTTATTCTACTGGTCCAACTGGAGACCAGGCACACAAGTTAAAAAGAGTTTGACCCCCGACCCCCTCCAGGCGACACTATACCCATATAACAGTAAAAATAAATAATAGAATTATTACAGCATGAAACTTTACTTTCATTTCAGTGAAATTATGATGAATATTGAAAATGAAAACAGTTTGGTGTTATTTTACATTAGATGTGCAGATTAGCATAACGTCTGTAATCTTATTGGCGTTTTCCCCACATTCAGGAGCTCCGGGCCGGCAGGACGGACCACCGGACAGGACGACCCCTCACACTCAGACAGTTCAGAGTCACAGCCATGTTTCTGAACACAAACGTGCACAGAGAGAACACGAAATGTTCCCATTGTTATTCTAGTCCTCATGTGGAAAGTCCATCCTGTAGCTTCATGCCACATACATGCAAAATGTAACTTCTTTTGTACTAGATATAAATATAATCTTTTTCTTTTTTTAAATTATCGAAAACATAATGTATCGACTGACTCCACATGCTGTCTAAAAGCTTCTCCAAACTCTGCTATAGATTTTGGGCTCATTTGCATATTGTAAAAACAGCCATGTGAGGTTTTTGATGAAAGCAACCCCACAAAGGCATGGCTGTGGGACTAACCTATATAACAAACACCAGGGCCTGTCTCTGACACAAAGAGGAACCTCAGCTCCAACATAGAAACTCTTGATTTTTACTGATGCTTGCAGTTTTCTGTAAGACTTTTCTATAATTTGCTGAGTGATAATGATGTCAAATTTAATGCAGATTTGACATCTTTATCATTTAAAGCCTGACCTCTGAACGTTAACCTGATGGAGTTTTAACTGATTTGCATGATTTCCTAAACGGCTACGCGACATCCGGGCTGTGAGCTGAGTCTGGTATGCATCGCTGGTGGAGCTTTCCTACTCCAAAGTCGCTAAACTGCAGGAAAAATGTGAGGAATTCTGCCCCACATTTGTCTCCGGGTCACATGTCTGCAATTATTTTACGCCCCCCGTAGTTATACCCACCCAGAAACGCTGTCCTGCAACCTGCAGAAAGCCTGCAGCAGGGTTTCCATGGAAACTCCATCACTACTAATCAACTAAAACCAAGTGATGACAGAATCTGTAATCAGGTGTTTACAGCTACCTGCCGGCTACAGACAGTGCTTTACATCACTTGTGAGGTCTTTCACTGCATGCCAATTGCTATAATTTGCTTTGGGTTCGGATTTATTCACCCGTTCAGACACGGAGGACTTCTGGGAAACGACGCGGCAAACCTGATTTAATGAGAGATGGCTTTGAGACTAATTCTAAACTTTGTGGACGTTATGTGACCTGCTTCTGCGACGCCATTCATGCATAGACGGCTATGAATGAGCTTTTCTACTCATCTCTGTTTGCTCTGATTGAGCATGCATGACTGAGGAGCTTGGCCTCATTCTGAACCAGTCATGTGTCAAATCTGACAGAAGGGGTGAAACGCAGAGCCCACTTCTCACATGAAGCTTTACACTCAGCTTCATGTTCAGCAGCCGGTTCAGGATGTTATTCAGACACTATCTGCAGGTCATTGAAAGGCTCCACGGCGTTGCGTTTCTAAATAATGTTCAGACTTCCTGGGAATGAACCAAGCTTGTTATTAGTATGAAATGTGCACAGATCCGCCGACACAGAAACAGGGGAGTCTAGCAAGCACCTGCCACAGATCAGCATCTCCACATTCGACCATTAAACCCGCTCCTCTCACTCTGAGACGGAAAACTGGATGTTTTACCAGAAATCCTACCTCAGCCAATCAGCAGCAATCACAGGAAGCTGCAAACATGCCAGCCACAGTTGTTGTTGGTTGGTGTTAATCATTGTTTTGCTTTCCCAGAAGACAGGATAATGAGTGATCTCTACTCACCCCACTTGAACATCATCATGGTCAGAAGCACTGTCTTCAGATTTAGGTGAACTTTCCCCGCCTCCATGATCCAGCCACAGGTCGCTGTCAGAGCACGGACAGAAAGATGGAGAGCTAAAGAAGCTGTGACATGCTGCTGCAGCCCTGAGCGCTGTGCTGCCCTCTCTGCAAACACTGGCGTGATGTAGGCCGCCTAAAGACAGCCGGCCCTGCTCCACAGAGTGAGATAATCAGCCAGACGACAGGAAAACCTGAGCTGGACTTACACCTGCTGTTAGGGGCCGCCCTCCTCCCCCCAGCCCACGCCATCGCCTCATCCATCCTGCTGCTCAGATGGCGGGTCAGATGGGCTTTAATGAGCCGTCTCTGAAATGCTTCTGTTTAAATCCCTGAATGTCTTTACTGAAAGCTTTAAAGTTTCCTTCTCATGCTCTCTGATAGAAGTTGTTTCAACCATCAACACGTTGCTTTAACCAGAGAAACAGAAGAAGCTGCTCTGAATGTGTTTTTCCTGGAAGCCTGAAGTCCACCAGAAGCCAGTAATCCTGCCGGAGGCGTCCCTTCCAGCGATTCCAGGACAGGCTTTAGTCTCCTGCTCATTAGCGCCTTCAGCAGCTTTACTAGCTTCTTTATATCGGGGAGCTTAGCAGCCAGATTTTCACCTCCCAGCCATACGGCCCTGCAGCTCAGAGCGGTCCTCTACCTGTCAGAAGGTCGGTGCATCAACCCCAGACCAAAGGCTGAGGTGTCCCTGAGCCAGAACAATGCACACTGTCTATGATATTTCTACCCAGATTAAATGAAGTACATCTCCACAACGACAAGGGCTGCTTGTGTGATCCTGGTCTCTGCAGAAAGCTGAGGTGTACTTCCATGCTGTCAGAGTCAGGATGTGTTACTGGGTCAGAGTGATTTTCCCTGGAACCCAGTAGAACATGTCGATGTTATCTCCTACTGAAAGAAAACCACAATACTGCCATGAGCGGCAGCCTAATCCCTGGAATCAGTACAGCAGTCTGTGGAATGAGTACCAAAGGCCTGAGAATTGGTAAAGTACTCCTAGTTGTGACTTTGTCATCTACCATGTGGCAGAGCAGATGTTTCACTGATTATCAGTGATTCAGTGATTATCATGACTTTTAGTAAAGACTTGATGAAATAAACCTGCCTGAGCCTTCTCCACCAGCAGGTTTGAGTATTTAATACCAAACGTAAGTGTTTTTATCCTTTTGCTGTTTAAAATTTTGACCATTTCACTGTCATTACATAACTATCAACTTTTATCTCAACTATTTGCTAAAATCATTTTTTTTGGTATTTTTCTTTTGCAAAAGAAAAGAGAAAATGTAAATAAATATTTCTCTTGCTTTTTTCTAAGTGTGAAAGTCAGAGGGTTAAGAAGAAATTTTGGTATCTATACTTTAAAGGATTAACATTTTCCAGCTGGGTTTTTACTTCTGTTCCTTACATTTTAAAAACTGCCTTGTTCCTCCTTTTTTACTTTCTATTGATTCATCTGGAGAGAGAGAACGAGACTGTGTTGGATGAGAAGTAGAAATATAAACCAATCCTACACTCTGTTGGTTCAAACATGATCCAGTAAGTATCTCTACTTCTACCTGAGTAGGTCTCTGGTCTGGTTTCTGGTCTCTGGTCTGGTTTCTGGTCTCTGGTCTGGTTTCTGGTCTCTGGTCCATCACAGAGGGATTCTGAGCCTAAACGGTTCTGGAATTTATGAGCAGTAAGAGGAGTGTTAACATCTATTCTCAGGATGACTGGAAACCAATTTAAACTGGAAGCCAGTGTAAAGACTTTAAAACTGGTGTGATGTGTTCAGATCTCTTAGCCCTGCAGCAGCGTCTGCATGAGCTGCAGATGTTTACTGGTCTTACTGGGAATTCCAGTTACAGTAATGAATGCATGGATGA
>JBBBVT010000020.1:22867237-22887718 GCA_037177035.1 Craterocephalus eyresii | reverse complement strand
GTTTTTTCTCAGTAATATCACTACTGTAGCCACGTAAAACACAACATTCTCATAATATTAAATTTTACTCACATAACATTACAACTTTAACTCAAAATTTCCTGTAAAATTGCAACTTTTCATGGGCATATAACAACATGATGATTTTATTCTCAGTGTTAAAAAAGCTTTTTCTCAAACAAATTTTAAATGATCTTAACGTTTTGGTGATGATTGTGGCTGCAGAGCACAACAAACCACTTTAATCATAAAGACATTTCCTTCTTCCCCGAGCTGCATCGGGCTGTAACGGTAGTTGCCATGGCTACGAGCATCGCCGTTATGTCCGGATATGGCGGCTGACCTGAGATGGCGTACAGGTTGGAGTTATGGTGCTCGTAATCGGGTCTGGTGGTGTTTTTCCCTCTGAAACTGGCCGGCAGAGTCATGGAAATGCGCCTGTAAACAAACAAACGGCATCAGCTGATTGGAGGAAAAACTCACTCCGTTTCCAGCTTCATGAGGTTTTGGTTCGGGTCTGAGCCGAAGCCGAGGTCCGGTCGAACCGAACCGAACAGGACCTACTTGGGCATGGGGGCGGGCGGCACCGGGGCGCCGGAGGAGTTCAGGTTCTGGACGTTGTTGGCGGCGGGCGTGTGCGTGGAGTCCTGCGCGCGCGGCACAGTGCCCATGCGGTACCAGATGCCCATGTTGTTCAGCTCCCTGCCAGAGAAAAACAAACAGCCGTTATTTACCACCATTATTTTTTCTTCACGATTAATCGCGGTAGTTAGACGCTACAAATAATAATCGTAAAGATTCCTGAATATCACCATTTAATAATGTAAATTTATATGATTGTCATCACTGAAATCCTAAAACTTAAATTTATTTTTATCTTTTCATATTCATTCATCTAATACTGTAGCTTTTTTTATTATTATTATTGTTACCATAGCAGAGGGGATTTTTACTCATTTCCAGTGGGAATCTGAACGGTACCTTTGTTTATTTTGGTGCCATATTATGTTTTATTGACATCAACACAAATAAAACTTAACAGAAAAGCAATTGTAATGTTATTTTATACATTTATGTGCAAAGGTACTACTGACAAGGAGTCAAACATAACAGGTCAATTCCTTCACACATGTATTGTGTATATATGTCTGTACATAGTGTTATATATACACACACACACACTTTTTTCTTTTACTCAAGTAAAAAATATGCACCACTTTAATGCTTTGTGGCATCTGTAACAGACGCAACAGACTAACAAACATTGGTGTTGTGGTAGAAACGGGCTAAGAACTGATCGAGTAATTAAATCAAATTAAAAAAAAATTTCTAATTAAATTTAATAATTTGCATTTAGCTGCCTAAACATCTTAACAGCTAAAATCTGAAGAAAAATTTTGTAAATAGTTAGGATGATAATTATACTCTTGAAAATAAAACAGAACAAAAAGAAAAAAGATATGCAGTTAAATTTATTTATAAAATAAAAAGTTAAAAATATGCAATAATATGTCGGCTAGCAGCAGATTTTGTACTTCTTCTTCTGACGCTTATCTGTGGTGATGCTTCCACTAGTTTTATTTTCAAACAGGACGGTTTACATGGAGGAAATAGCAGCAGAAAATTATTCCAACCGTTTAAAAAAAGCCCCGAAACTTCAGGGGATAAACCTCCGGGCTGGCACATGATTGGCTGCAGGCTGGCGCGTGATTGGCTGCAGGCTGGCGCGTGATTGGCTGCAGGCTGGCGCGTGATTGGCTCACCCGATGAAGGTGTACTGCGGAGGAGCCTGCTTGGAGCGTCCCAGGATGCGGATGTCGCAGATGGCGGCCTCGGTGGAGTCCCGCGGGATGAACTTGATGCAGAGCCGCCTCTTCCTGAAGGCCTGCTCCTCTGGAACAGAAAGCCGGTTTTAGGCCCTCTCCCTCCGACACGTAAACGCTGACATCAGCTGACTTACGGGTGTCCACCGTCTCCTGGATGGGGATGAAACCCACGGGCAGCGTGTCCTTGATGTCGATCAGCTTCATGTCCACGAGGACATTCCCTAAATGGCTCTAGAGACAGACGGACGGATGTTATGTAATGTTATGTTACCGGATCACTGTGAAGCTGGATACGGGTCACGTTTGCCATAGTTACCGGGCGGGACTCACGTTTTCTTTGGAGAACACTCTGGTGAAGCAGAGGTAACGGGTCACCTTGGACTTGAAGAGGCCGTCCTTCCAGAGGTCGGCATCCAGGCCGTCTGTCGTGGTGGAGATCTGCAGGGAGACAGAAGGACGGCGTTGGATTTTACTCGCCCATACGTCTGTAATAGGGGTGGGAAAATCGAATCGAAAAATGTAGATTTTTTTTTGTTTAAAAAAAAAAAAAAGAAAACGAATATCAGGATTTTTTTATTTCACAATTTAAAAATAAATATTTCTTCTAAGAATTTTTTTTTTTTCAAATAAACGTATATTTTAAAAAAAAACTCATTTCTATTTTTATTAATCTTTTTTACTTGGTCTTGTCGGGCATTATAGCAGCAGAACTTTGGTCTGAATCCTGTGTTGTCTTTTCCTAATTGAAATAAGAAAAAAAAATGTATAGCAATAAGATTTTTTGTAACATTATTTTCTTTTTCTCCACAAAAATCTGCAATACCTAAGAATAATGAGAATCGCAATTTAAATTGAATCCGCACCCAAAAAATCGTAAATGAATGCAATCGGGAGGAAAGCGTATCTTCCCAGCACTGGTTCGTAAACAGCCCGAAGGCGTCCAGAAGGACCCTGAACTCACCACATCGTATCCGGTGGGGGCCCGGTTCCTGGAGGCCACCACGCCCACCCCAGTGATGGGGTCCATGGCCATCTCCGGCAAGGCTTCAGAAAGGTCCCGCACCTCCGGCATGTCGGCAAGTTCTGCAACACAACACCTTTTGTCAGGGCAAGCGACCGATCAGGAGGGATGGGCGACATCCTGCACGATATAGCGTTACATTGATCATAATTTGTCATCTGGCTTAAAAACAAATTCAATGATGACGTAACACGTAACAGAATCTGGTTTTATTTTAGGGCTCTCAAGACTGAATGTGGCGACAAATTTATAGTCTGAAGGATTAGGATAAATTTGTTTTAATATCTTAGTTACTAGGGGTGGGAAAAATCAAATATTCAGATTTTTTTCACAATTTTAAAATTGCAAAGAAATGTTAATACTTTTTTCATTTAATTTTTATTATTTTTAAAAAAATGTTTTTTACTATTGTTTGGAATTATAGCAGCTGAATGATGGTCTGGCTACTGTGTTTTTTCCTGACTGAAATTAAGATATAAATGTTAAAAAAAAAAAGATTTTTTTCACAAAAATCTGCAATATCGAAGAATCACGGGAATTGCAATTCAAATTGAATCAGCAACCAAAGAAATGGTAAAGGCATCAAATCGGGAGGAAAGCATATCGGCCCAGCCTAACTAGTTAAAATAATAAAAACCATAAATTATTCTGACAAATCTTTTTATCCACATCGCCCGTCCTTACCGAACAGCAGATGCTCCTGCCAGAGCCCCTAAAATACCACTGTTTGAATACTGAAAGTACTGCCTCATCTTAACAAAAACAAAGAATTATTTTCCATATAATACGTATTATATAAGCGTTTGATGGTAATTACACACTTGGATAAATATACCATTTGCATTTTTTATGTAATATCATACACGACCTCTGGTGTCACTCATGGACAAAAATGACCTATTGACTTCCATTAAAACCAGTTATTAATCTACCATTTATGAAGTTTAAGCCAAATTTTTTATGTTGGTGTATATTAAGGTAGACAAATAGTTAAAGGTATATTTCCAGGACTTCACCAGATTCAACAGGTTTACCATGCAGGAAAAATCTGGTGATTTATATATCATGAAGCTGTGGGATTGTTGGGATCTGACACTACAGGAAAAAATAAAACAAACACATTTAATTTCTGAACTCTCATATCCAAGTGTCTAATCACCACCGAGCCCCAAACACTGACTTACTATGTGAAAAATAAATCAATTTCTCAGTCTTAATTGAATGGCTTTACTTTAGATATTTGGATATTAGCACTTTAAATTTTCTTTGAAATGTAAAGTGCATTATAAATGTTTAATTATTTTATTCAAACAGGCATCTAAACGGTTAAAATCATGAAAACGATGCAGTGTTTGCTACCTTGGAGCAGGACAGATGGGGTTTCAATGATTAATGATAAATAAAAAAGGTTAAAATTGAATATATGATGATTTTAATCGGTGTTATTGCGGGGAAACCTGCTAATGAGGATGGCAGGTGGAGGAAGGCGGACGGGTTAAATAGATGTTAAAGGAGCTGCATAACTAAATATATCAATACTTTTTTTTTTTTAACTGATTTTCTCGGAGAAAATACGATTATTGATAAATGTCGGATAACCACCGTCAGTCCCACTTAACCTCTCACCACACCCACTGATTCCATCCAAAGATCTGCGATTTATCTGATAACGATCAGGATCAATAACCAGCTTCCGTTGGTTTGTCAGCTGCAGCCGCATGCTAATGTTAGCAATACGGCTAACTAGCGCATTAGCTGGCATGAGGCCGGACAGAAGCCGCAAATAACGGAGGATGCCGTCTCGTATTAATCCCAAACCTTACCGGGAGCGTTCACCGATAACTTCTGTGTCATTATCTCAACCCGCTTTTAAAATAAAAACGATTCATGTCCGTCCGGAGACACCGGATAGCCCTTAGCGGCTAAAGCTAGCCCGCTAGCTGTGATGCTACTCACCCACCGAGGCTGAGAGTTTAACCGTAGCTTCTTTTTTCCCCCCCCCTTCTATGTTCTGCTTTATCGAACCGATTCAGATCTTTTGGATGACACACATCTTCAGGATTTTTTCCATAATCAACTAATCGATCTATGACTTTATTTATGGTGTTAAAATTGGCATAGTGCTTTTCCGGCTAGCGGTTCCAGGAGGGTGCCATCAGTTTGGATCAGCGGGATGGTGGTTGGAGAAGAACCGCAGGGGGACCTCTTCCTCCTCCCCCTCTTCCTCCCCGTTACAATACCATGACCATAGGGATAGGATGTGGCATTTCTCAGATACAGGTTCAGTTTGAAGTCGTCAGTCTGGTTGATAACCTGGAAAACCCAATCATGATTCTCTTAAAAAAAAAAAATTTGATATGAACCCAGAAACTAAATTACAAAAAGACTGGAAATAAAATAAATAAATAAAAAGACAACAACATCAAGTGTTTGTTGGTGGTGTGATATTTATTACATGCAGCCAAGCCAGGGATGAATGGCATTGTTGCATCATTTTTATTGAGGGTCTAAAAATCAGTAAAAATGTTAGAAAACTTAGTTACTTTTACATCAGAAATATGATCGAGATTTACCAGTTAAAGGGAGACCGTGCGAGTTTTGACCGAAATATCAGAGCAACAATAGATAGTTCCTGGAGCCAGTAGAAAGTGTTTGACTTGTCGGCGCTCCGAGTGGGACGACCTCTTCAGAAACCAGACATTGTAATTCGGCGCTACTTCGGAACTGGGGAATGACGTCACGCCCGAATTGAGAATGTTCCAGTTCACAACTCGGAAAAATAAGGCAGCTTCCACATTAAATATATTTCTCGGGGTGACTAAAACCGACATGCAGATGTTTCTAAGCAGCATCAGCTGTTTTACAACATCCGCAAAAAGTAAGCGGCCTTTTCTAAACAATAAAGTGCCATTGAGAAGAGCCGCACTGCTGTTTGGCTGGTTCGGATCTCCTTACCGCTGACAAGGTTTGCTGACAGAGTTCATGAAAAAACTGAATTACACTGCAGCAGCATCTCCTTACATTTATCTCCAACAACACTGTGTACGGCTGATTTAATGCAACTAAACTGGTCAGAAGTGCAAATAAACGTGATATTATTGGGGCTTCTGCAATGTAAACAACGCAGACAACTTTAAATGCAAAGTCGGGGTCAGGAGGGCCGTTCCAGTTGAAACTTCCCACTCAGAAGTCGGAAAATCTGAGTTCAAACGGAACGCACCGTAACTTTGCAGGAGAGGATCCGTCTCTCATGGGATCATGTGACCTGCAGGGCTTTCCTTTAAGGCTCCCCCCTGTGAACCACAGAGGGCTCTGCTTTCTGCGGCTTTTTCCTTCTCTCCGTCCTCCATCCATTCCGATCAGCCAGTAAGAACGTTCCCCTAGGGAATGAAACGAAAAATTAAATGAAAAAATACTGTATTAATCCCAGAGGGAAATATCAGGCATAGCTTCTTTAAAAACAATATACAGTATACATTATATCCATTCATATTATATATGTATATGTCTGATGATGGGTCACAGAGGTCTGTGTGGCCTTCCAAGGATGATATACCCACTGCCAAACTGGTCATAGGAGTTTGAAGGCAGTGGTGTAAAGTAATGAACAAAAAGTAAAGTACTTTAGTACTTTTGATGTGCAAGTTGTAATTTTCTTTAACTTTACGACAGTGGAAACCTCCCCAGTCACTGAATAAACAAATGTTAGGCAGCTGGAGGGAAAACAACAACATGGTAAAAAAAAAAAAAACCTGAACAGTGTAATGTTGAACATCAAGGATCGTCAATCTGTGCTGCCGATCTACTTAAGTGACATTCCTGTACCCCCATGAGCTTTTTCCAGTTTATCCCAAACATTACATTAATTGTTTAGTTAAAACCATCGTCGTTAAGAAGAATACGCCTTTATGATCTCGGTAATGAAAGTAACTACATCGTTTTTAGTTAAATTACATTTTAAAGATCTTTTTTGCAGATGGGTACTTTTACTTGCATATAATTTAAGCAAGGTAAAGAGATACTTTTAATAAGTTACAATTTTTCAGTACTTTTCCACCTCTGGTTACAGGCAGCAGAACGTTCCACATGTGCTCCAGCCTATTCTACGTTTACACAAACATGCGTTTGCAAATGTTCCAAAACCCCATGTTTGTGGTTTCAGACTCTTCATTCACATGTTCTTCACATGTGGGACATGAAAAGGTTTCAAAACATTTGGCAACTGTGGTTGCACATTGGCAACCAAATATAGTACACATGTAACTCACATGTGAACCACGTGTGAGTAAAGACGTGTCAACCACATGGTTCATATTTGTCCATCTGATCCACATATGAGAACATGTAGAACACACGTATAAAAAAAAAAAAACCTTCACATCGATCAACTTGTGATTCACATTTTTGTGACAAAATATGCTCACATGTATAAAAAAAACCTGTGGTTCACATTAACCATGTGTCAACTTCATGAGGATCACATGGAGACGGTTCAGAGCCCTGTTCGTACCATGTGTAGTCACATTCAATTAAAATTTGTTCAAGTTCTTCCAAAACCCTTTTTCAAATTTCGAAAGCTTGGATTTTACGAACCCAATATTCATTTTAAATATTATTTATAATCTTTATATTTCACATTTTATATTTGAAATTTACTTATATTTTAATTTTATTTACAATTTAAATGTTGTTCATAATTTTATTTCATTTTCAGTATCATTTATATTTATATCATTCATAATATCAATATTTTAATTTTTTCATATTTTATTTATTTTTAGGTAGAAAATAAATTTGGAAAAAATGAAATCTTAAAATAATCACATGAACTGATTCTTCTGAAATTTACAATTTACAAGTGGCAGGAATGGGATTTCATAAGTAAAAGATTTGGAGGCGATAAAAATAATTTTAAGTTCTTTCATTCTGTGGGGACGGAACCGGAACCGGAAGTGAAAATGGCCACTGGTAGTTTGAGCGCAGCAAACTGACCTGACTTTCAGTCATGTCATGACTTTGCTTTGCAGCATTATTACATTTTTCACCAGTAAAGCAGGGCTGGGCTGTGTTGGGGGATAAAATGGAACATTCTGGACGTGTTCGTCTCTCATTGGACGCAACTTTTACAGGTGAGACCTTGCAGCTGCTCTGAGAGGTTATGATAGCGGCTAGCCACAGCTAGCTAACCGTTAGCTCCAGAGCTAACCAGAGACAAACAACTGTGGCTTTAATTAACCTGTTTCAGCTCTTATTTATAGAAACTTTCATCGCCAGCTGTATGTGTGGATTTAAATTTGATAGATTAGTTTATTTAAATAAAAAAAGCTTTCCGTCGGCAGTTAGCAAGCTAACAGCTACACTAGCTAACTCCAAAACAAGCCACAGCTATATTTAGGTTGTTTAATGAAGGTTGTTCCGATTAAACACGTCACGTGACACTTATTTTATTTTTAACAAGCTTCGTATCAAACTGTCTTCACGGCAAGGGTTTGTTTCAGGGGAAAACGCAAACTTTACCAACAGAAGTTTGTCGCTGCCCGAGTTAGCAGCTGGTTTTCTGACGTTAAAACTCGCTTTATTATTAGAGTTTATTGGAAAAGTTATCAGCTGTTTGATAAAAAACGCGGCAGGGATGCTTTGGACATGTTGGTCAACTAAGTGAAGGTTAACGTAGCATTGTTTTGCACTTGTCATTATCTCTGATCTGTGTGTTGAAGCCGTCAGCTGCTCAGTGTTCAGTGTAAATAAATAGCATGCGCCTTTATTCCTGTAGGAGCCCGTGTGTTTACAGTTAACTCCAACTGTCCAGTCACGCCTAATTACACACTGTAACGGTGACAAACAGCTGCTATTGTTCATGAAAGCTCATCAGAATAACCCACGCATCCCTCGTATGTGGCATAAAGAAAGTGCCAAACGGTCCTTATCTCTGGAAGGTTGGCTTGTGAGGCCATTTCACGAGGATGTGGCCGGTTGGTGCAAAGCTGCAGACATGCAGCCAGCTGATCCCCCTGCATCCTGCTTCTCAACAGTCTTCACCTGCAGACAATCACAATGTGGCTTTATGGCCAAGTAGGTTTGCATATAGACCGGTTTGTCTTGCAGTGGTTCTGCAAAGACAATAAGATAAAATAAAAAGTTGAACATAAACTTAGGACTGGACAATTAATCAAATTTTAATCCTGATTCCAATATTGCCTTCTAACACTGTAATCAAAGAAAAATGATTAATGTCACATGTATGTAACAGGAATGCATTTAGATTGGTTATTCTTGTTTTTATTGCTATTATTTTACTCCGTTACTTGGTTATAATTTACTTCCCGTTGATTTTTTAAAGTTTTATTTGAGGTTCAGTAAACACTTAAAAAAATAAAAATCGATGAATAATCATGTACAGTAATCGTGATTTCAATAAACAAAATAATTGTGATGGACGATTATGGAAAAAATAATAATTACAATTATTTTGTTTATTGAAATCACGATTACTGTACATGATTATTCATCGATTTTTTATTTTTATTATATATGCATTGTAAATGCAGTTTATTTACAATGCATATATAAAAGTATAAAAAAGCTACAATGTCCATAACCTCAGAGGTTTTTACATCTTTCTCTCTGATGATTCGTCAGTTGTCTTACCCTGGTCATGGTGGAAAAATCCCTCTTACAGGTTATGTTTCCATGGAACACTTCTGATCCGATCCAATGTTCGACCTGAACAAAAATGAATCAAGTAAACACATCAGACGACTTTTAAATCTGACATAGAGGGATGGATCCCTAATGCATGTCACTCAGCTCTGCAGATGCCTGCTAACGAGGCATTCATTGGATTCAGGTGTGTTGCAGTAGGGATAAATTCTGCAGGTATGCAGGACCGGATTCAGGGGAAATGGTGAGATTAGCATCCAATGAGGGGGTGGGCATGGGACCGCTGGAGCTTGCTTCCTCTAATCAGATTGCACAGTGTAGGGCTGGGCAATATACCAGGATTTTCAAATATACTGACATTGTCATATGATATAGAGTGAGGGAATATCATGTATAATGAGTTTGGTTGTTTTGAGGTAAAACTGTCTTTTTTAGCATTTTGCACAACTGTATCCTTGTTCTGCTTATTGAAATTCATTTTTAATCATTTTAATGCACATCTATTTAAATTTCAGTCAAATATGTTAATGCATTTGTGCTTCTGATCCTTAATAAAAGTGCATTTACCACTCAGGGCTGTAAATTTAAACCGTCTCCTCGGTTTATTGACAAAAAAAAAAATTCTAGTGAGATATATATCCTGATTAAGAAAAAAATGGTCAAGATAAGTAATTTAGGTAATATCACCCAGCCCTAATATAGTGTTTGAATAGCTGAAACACCCCGTCATCCATGTGCACTACTGATTATATTTTAAATTCAAAATTCAGTTTTAATATTCCTGAAATAAAATATCCAGATATTCGATTTTTTTTAATAAAGAAAAATTATTTTAAAATTGTGAAATAAAAAAATCTCAATATTCGATTTTTTTGATTTGATTTTCCCACCCCCATAGAATATTTTAATTGCTAAGTAAAAAACATGTAACCGTAGCCACAGAGGAAATAATCATTTCTGTTTGGGTTACTTTCCAGCATGATCCCCATAAAGATGCTGGTTAAAAGTTTGCATAAAGTCTGATTTCTGCATCACCAGCTCTCTCTCTCTGACAGGTACCAGCATCTGATACACTGGAGCTGAGGGAATAGCCAGAAGAGATGACGCCCCTCTGCTTGTCAGTGGCTGCTCTACCGCTGCTAAACAGGAACTGAGGGCGACGGCTCTGATCTGCAGGCTGCAGGGTACGACGCAGCACAAACAGCCCCGACTCTAACCCGCACTTCGTCGAGCGGAGGAAATGGCTTTCTTGGACAATCCGGCCATCATCCTGGCACACATCCGCCAGTCCCACGTGACCAGCGATGATACAGGGATGTGTGAGATGGTGCTGATCGACCAGGATGTGGACATGGAGAAGTGCCAGCTCGCTCTGGTGCCCGGCAGCAGCTGTGGCTCGTCGGGGCCCGACTCTCTCACCGAGGTAGGGGGCGGCGTGGTGGACAATCATGCCTGCGACCTGTCCCAGTCCATGGACATCACCTCCAGCTGGGACTTCGGCATCCGTCGGCGCTCCAACACAGGTATGATCACCCTCTTTTGTCTGGCGGGGGCTGTGTGTCTAATCTGGGCCGCTGGAGATTGTTGCAGCTGTGGTGGAAAGCTTGGGATTAAACTGTGAGAATTTAATTACTGTGTGGGGAGGGACACAAATCATCCAGTGAGGGAGGTTTCAGGCAGGCTAAAACTACCGGGACGGACAGGACGGGATGGCGAGCCGTACCCCTACCTGGTAGGTAACGGTGATGGTGTCAGCTTCGTAATGGCTTGCATTATAGCAAAGAAGAACCTGAATGGTGGACATTAGGGGTGGGAAAATTTTATTGAAAAATCGAATATCAGGATTTTTTATTTTACAATTTTAAAATAAATTGTTTTGTTAAAAATAAACCAAATATCAGATTTTCTATTTCAGAAGTCTTTTTTTTTCTTTTTTTTTTAATTTCAGAATTCTAAAATCTATTTGTTTCTTGTGTTAAATTTGGGTATTGGGATTTTTTATTTAGAATCTAAAATAGATTTTTTTTTTTTTGTAAAAAAAATACATGGATTTTAAATCCCATGATTTTAAAATATTTTTCTTTTGTTAAAAAAAATACAATATTGGGATTTTTTATTTCAATTTAGAAATGGATGTTTTAAAAAAATAATGTTTTTACTTTTCTTGTCAGGCATTATAGCAGCAGAATGTTGGTCTGGCTGCTGGGTTGTTTTTTCCCAATTGAAAAAAAAAAAAAAAAAAAAGCAAAAAGATTTTTGGTAAAAAATTTTGTTTTCCTCCACAAAAATCTGCAATATTGAAAAATCACGAGAATCACAATTTAAATCAAATTGTCACCCGCAAATTCGTAAAGGAATCGAATTAGGAGGAAAGCTTATCGTCATAGCCCTGGTGAACATCTTCTCGGTGTGAGTCTTTGACCCTTAAAACTCAAAGCTTTTCTTTTTCCTTTTATAATCTAAAACTGCATGTAGAATCTCTGTAATTTTAAACACAGTCAAATGGACCTTCGTGTCCGGTGTAGGAACACCCTCATGATTAAATATAACCACTGGATCTTCTCCAGATGTCTGCGGTCTATATCTTCTATCATTAGTGTCTCAGGACGGGTAGTGTGTTACTCTGTGATGGACAGCGCCCCCTTCAGGTGGTCTGGGGAGGTTTTCCAGACCTTTTTATCCCATCCAAGAGGTTTCCATCCAGCCACAATATGTTGCGTTTATTCAGAGCCTCTATCTGCTAAATCCACCACGGTGATCCATGATAACACCATTATTTATCACACATTCATCGCTGGCACTACCTGGTTGCTAAAAGACCTCTATTTACACCTGGAAGCCACTTCCTGTCCAACCTTCCACCAATCAGAGAGCTTACATCGAGGGTAACGTCCAATCAGGAGAAACATCGAGGGTAACGTCCAATCAGGAGAAACCAGAGATCAAGCAGTAAGCAGAAAAATATGAGAATAAGAGGGAAATAAAGGAAACGGGGAAAATTGGTGTCTGTTCTGTGTTTCCCGTTAGAGGCGTCCCACAGGGATCTCTGCCCGGCCCACTGCTTTTCCTTTAACATGGAGATATTCCTGATGCTCAGCTGCATCGGTGGAATATTATTGTTTGGTCACTGATGATCCTGCTGTTATTGGTAGTAATAAATCCCTTAATGCGCCTATTTATATTCATTTTACATAATTTTAGCCTCATCATCTGTGACTGGGATTAAAAGGCTTCAGCTTCTACATGCACATTATAAAAGAAAAAGAAACGGAAATAACTAAAATATGCTTGGAGTTTTGAGGGTTAATGATGGAAAATATATTCACAAGCGATGCTAAGAAGCAAAGACCAGATTCTCTGGAGATTTCCCGACATTAGATTTATACGAGATGAATTAACCTTACTGCATGAGGTTTTGTCTCACCAATACATTTAACTGGGTTAGGATGGACTGGTAACCCCGATTAGGTTTTATCTGCTCCATGTCGGAGCTTATTTATCAGTGAAGCTGCATTTAGAGAGGCAAAATCAAATAAAATAAAGGTTTTATTCATTTGACATGGAGGGTAAACATGTTTTTTGGTGTAAGGGAGTCCAAAGGTAGACAGGATGTTTCCTTTTGGCTCCCTTAATGAAAGGTGGAGTGATGGTTCTGGGTTTTGGGTAAAAAGCTGCAGCCCTTTGTTGGAAAACTGACCTGTGGTGGCTGTCTCATCAGGACTCCCAGATAGCCGTGAGAAAGCCGGGGCCGCTGGTAAGATGAGTGGGCTAAACCAACAAGTTTTATTTCATATTCCCTGTTCTTGGACTTTTGTTTTTGTCTTTGCATAAAAGGTGGATGACAACAGATTTTATTCTGGTCTTACTTGTTGGAAGCCATGTGGAAATATGTACCATTTTCCAGCCATTTGACTTTGATTTAATGCAACTGTTTAGTAGCTGTAGTTTAGACCTACATCATATTTAAATAGTTTTGTTTAAAATGTAAAAAGAATTATTATTGTAACCATATTGGTTCTGAATTTATTGTATATTGCGCAATTTAGAAATTAACCCTTTACGGTAATCAAGAACACTTGTCCTTTTTAAATCATTTTTCACTGAATTTCTAGCGGCCATTTATGTTGTATTGCCCTTTATTTTACTTTTGTTTTTAGGAGAAGAAAGTGGAGAAAGTAGGGTGTTTCAGAATTTTGATGTTCTGGTTTCAATTTTATTCAAAGATAAAAGGGGATAAATTGACTTCCCTTTCAGATAAGTTGACAGAAATGTCTCCTCCTAAAAACTGACACGAAAATTTACTTCCATATTTTTTTCAACTTTTTTTTGCTCAGATGTTTTAATCACCTTCAGTCCTAATCAAAAAGAGCAAATATGTAATCATTTATATGATTTTTAACCCTTTAAAAGCCCATTTTCTAACAGTGTCAGTATTTTTATTAAACAAACACAAGAATTTCATTATTTTTCGCCATATGTTAAATGTTAAAGATTTCAGTCTTAAATAAACAAAAAATTAATCACTAGATTAATGTTACTGCATTGTGGGTTTTATTCAGTGGAGCCAGATTTGTGATTTACTCCCTTTCAGGTCCTTGGTGGACAAAAATGTCTAATTGACTCCCATTAAAACCACATTTTAAATCTACACACTGTATTGCAATATAATCATGCAATTTCTAATGTCAGGCTTTTATTTTGGAAAAAAATGGTCAAATGACTAATTTTTCTAATAATTCATCATGACATGGTTGCCATTAGAACATTACTCTCTAGGATTTCTGATTTTTATCAGCTGTTTATGCGATACAACCCGCCGTCGTTCATAATAACATGAGACTGAATTTTAAGTCAAATGTTTGCAATGTTCATTTTTATAAATTTCTCGTTTTCTTTTGTTTTCAGACTCTGGATTGTTTTTAAACATGTTTTTTTTTTCTTTTCAGCACAAAGACTTGAAAGACTGAGGAAAGAACGCCAGAACCAAATAAAATGTAAAAATGTTCAGTGGAAGGAACGAACGTCCTCCCAGTCCGGTATGCTTTCCCTCCACCCAGTCATCTTTTTACCCGTCTAAATATTGTTTTGTAGATTTAAAATTTTGCAGTAAAATGTGAACCTTTCTGTCATTTCTGTTAATTTTTTGATCCACTGAATACATCTCTATGATTTCACATGATCGCACAGGAACTGAGCTTTTTATTGACTGTTAAACCCCTGAACACCTCACATGATAAATAAAATAAATATTTAGATTAGTTAAAGCATCCTGCGCATGTTGCTGTGTTTTTTATGATCAGTGGAAAATCTGGGCTCTCTGTTCGAGAAGCGCGACTATAAAGACCGGCCACGGACCGCCGGTACCAAATCCACCCTGTCCCTGCGGCTGGAACAGTGTCCCCAGCAGCTCAACAACCCCTTCAACGAGTACTCCAAGTTTGATGGCAAGGTCAGTTCCTTCCCACAGAGAAACGTCAAATATGTATTTCTCATTTTCACATATAACCTTCTAGATTTACATCTATGAAAGATTCACACATCACGAATCTTATAAACTAAACATGACGAATCCAGTAAATTTAGAAAAAAGCCAAGTTTGGGCCCAGAAAAGCCAAATTTACAACAACTTTTACAAACTTAATTACTTATTATTATTGTTATTATTAATAATAATAATAATACATTTTATTTATAATGCACTTTACATTTCAGTGAAATCTCAAAGTGCTACAAAGGATAAAAATAATCAACAATAAATCAATGAAAAATAACAGTGAGCAACAATATAAAAAAAGTGGACACCCTTAAAATGTTGCACAATCTCAAATATTGTTATGAAATATTTGTAGAAAAATCTTTTTTTGTGGTTCAAAAGAAGTTGCAGCACTAGACAGACACAAACAAATACAAATAATATTTGTTTATTATTTACAATAAAAAAAAAAAAACTAAATTCTTGTCAACTTCAGTATTAAAGTTCTCAATAATGTTGGTATCAAAATAAAAAAAATATTCTCAGAACTGAACAGAAAATAAATAAATCCTCACATCAAATTAAACTTTAGTAAGCCTTCCATAAGCATGCAGTAACTCTGATCCTGGCTGGCATGTTCCCCACAAGCCTTTCACATTGTTGAGGGTTATCTTGTACTATTCTTCTTGAATTACTGCTTTTAATTCTTCTAAATTTTCCCGTTTACGCTTTGAAACATACCTTTTGATAACTGTCCAGATGTTCAAGGGGGCTCATGTCCGGCGATTGAGCTGGCCACCTCAAAGGCCTCTGCATATCCGAGAAGCGAGAACTTCTTCTTTGTTTTACAGAACTAATCAATTAGAAGTTTTTAATTTTTTAGGATTTGTTTAGTATTTTACCTTTGACTAAACAAAATAAATCTTACTTAAAGACATAAGAGTGATTCTTAATGCAATATTTCACAAATGCTTGGGGCGTCTGAAGACTTTTTTTCCACCACTGTACATACATAAACCACCACTAGCTAAGAAAAACCACCAGAACTGGGAAGAAAAACGTCCATCCAGACATCGCCAGGACCCGGTGCATCATGGGATGCCTTCGTTGCAACTGCCCCTAGCAGCAGAAGGGATCGATGGACTATAGGGATGGCACAATTAATCGCTAATCGATTAATCGATTGTTAAGACTTTAGTTGATTACATTATCTTTAATCAATTAATCAACAGCATCTTGAGACTGGTGCTGAAATTGTATATAAGCGGATATTTTTGTGTGTAACCAGTGAATTAATCCTATTTAACTGCCACAAGAGTTGTTCACCTTGCAATTAAAATCTAAATAAGGAAATGGACTAGGTTTTTTCTACCTTACTTAATTTAAATATAGGCTATGAATATTTGAATTTTAATTATTAATCGATAATCAATCGTTAATCGTTAATTCTCGTAATGATCAATTAAGACAATTTAATCGAATGCCCGCCCCTAATGGATTAGTTTCTCTGAGGATGTTTCTGGAATAAACTAGCAAGTTTCCACTGCTTTGTGCGTTTCCTGGACACCATTTCCATTTTCTCTGCATCTTCAGGGCCACATCGGCACAACGGCTACAAAAAAGATCGACGTCTACCTCTCCATGCAGCTGGCTCAGGAGAAAGTCCATCCGATGACGGTGGTGACCATCGCCAACGCCCGCGTTCACGACCTCATCGGCCTCATCTGCTGGCAGTACACCAGCGAGGGGCGGGAACCCAAACTGAAGTGAGTAGCACCAGGACTCGGGCCCGCTGGGTCTCGGAGCGCGGCGTTAACGTTTCCGCCCGTATGCAGCGAGAATGTGAACGCCTACTGCCTCCACATCGCCGAGGACGACGGCGAGGTGGACACCGACTTCCCGCCGCTGGACTCCAACGAGCCGATCCACAAGTTTGGCTTCAGCACGCTGGCGTTGGTGGAGAAGTATTCCTCACCTGGACTCACGTCCAGACAGTCGCTGTTCGTCAGAATGTGAGTACGGAAAATAAACCATATGTGGATCATTAGGCTAGCGTCTCCCATTGCACAAGCAAAGGAGCAAAATGCTATCATTATATTCAAACCAAAAAACACCTTGTAAACCTGTTTTTAATTTTTAGTTATTTTTTAGTTGTCTTTTATGTCAGTTTTTTAAAATCATCTACTAGGTTTTATTAATTCATCCTGTTTTAATCTGTTGTGGGTAGTTTTTCTTACTGATGGAGCTTATTCAGGGCAGATTGAATAATTTGTTGGTAATTTAAACAATGGGAGACGGGCACAAACAGACTTATTCTCTTATTTCTGTAAAGTACTTAATTAACAAAATTGTGAGAAAATAAAGTCTTATTCAAACTGAGCCTTTTCTTTCTCCTCCACCTTCCAGAAATGCTGCTCACGGCTTCTCTCTAATCCCCGTGGACAGTCTGAAAGTAACCATGAAGGAAATTCTGCAGAAAGCTCTGAAGAAGAGGAAAGGCTCCCAGAAAGGCTCCGGTAAGACCAGCGGATAGTTTTACCCTATGGCCCGTCTACATTAACCTGGCTGTTTTTAAGATCGTAAGCCGGACTGTAACTGTTTCTGGAGATATTTAATGGGTCTAGCTGCATACCTTTGAATCTAAATCCACAACCTGAGTTTGGAATAAACCTGAGAATCAGAAAATCCTTTAATTTTATGTCTAACGTGCCAGAGAGCAGAATATTATCACAACGTTACCCTTTAATATAGAAGAATATCACCTTATAAAGGTGAAAGGACCCACAGGACGGAGGAAGGTGGCGCAGATTTGCCTCTTCTTATAAACTGTGCGTTCAGACCAAGAGCGACTAAAGCTGTAAAATCGCTTTTGTCGCTCTTAAAAAATAGCCGCTACAAAAAACTGATCGCTCAAGTCGCTGTGGCGTCACGCTCAATTTTGCATAAAAGGAGCGCATGAAACAGAACATTTGCAGTGACGCTTTCTGTTCTTGTGCTGTGACAAGTTGTAGCCTCTTGTGTGATTAATCAGAAACTCCTCTCCTACTGAAACACAACGGTCTGGACGTATTAAAATACACCCAAAACAAAATCATGTCAAGTTGTAGGATAGATGAGTACAACATCTGCAGATCTTCACTCATTGCTCCCTCGCTCTCAAACTAACTGACAAGACGAGGGACAAAATGGAAATACGACTTGTCGATTATCATAAATAGGCATATTTTAAATGTCTAAAAATTGTTTTTGTTAAGGATGGCTACATACTGGCATACTGGTTAAACTGGCGCAATGGCGAGCAAATTAAAACCATTCCCTGTCAAAACAAACATTACAGAACGCAGTTATTAAATATAAATAGCTTCTATAATTGCACTGATCATCATCGTTTATTATGGATGACGGGATATTGTTGCTGTTGATGCTGCATTCCTGCTTTCAGTTTCTGGGGGCTCCGAAAGTGAACAACGTCTATATTCCGATTGGTTGCCAGAGATTTACAGCCGAAACGCGTCATACCTATTTTGAATAAAGTTAAACTGTTTTCAACTTTGTTTAGTCGCTCTAGTCGCTCAACTTTTGAAGCTCGTCTCTTTTGTCGCTTTAGTCGCTCCTGTCCAGTTGAAAGCGAATGACTTCCGACGATTTTACAGCTTTAGTCGCTGTTGGTATGAACGCACAGAAACTCTCGATGCACATGAACGCTGTAGGAATAACAAAACAAGGCTGATTATTTCCAAGATCTAATGACATGTTGATCTGTTCAATATTAATTGGGATTATATTTAATTAATAAAAGAGTTAACATGTACTTACAGTACAAATAAGCAGATTTAAGCCTTCCAGAATATTTGTGTTATGTAGGGTATGCTTAATAATTGTAATTTAATTAGAATAAATGATAAGGGTCCTGAGGAAATTATGTTGTAGTTTTTTCTTTTTCTAGAAATCAGAGTCAACCATGTTTTTCCAGTTGCTGGTTTCTGCAACTGGAACGTGAAGAAGCCTCTGACTGAACCAAGGATGTCATGATACCCTCATTTACAATTATTCCTGGAATCAAATCAAACGTTAATCAATAGTAAAGACTTCTCAATATTACAGATGCACATTATCGACCAATACTGATGTCGGTTTTAAAATTAAGGAGTCCTCAGAATTAGTGAAGACTCTTGGGAATCGGTAGAATCGATCAGTAGAATACTTCTAGAAATTTGTGAAGTAATCGAAGTAATTTTAAAAGTAGTCCCAGGAACTAGTAAAATAGCACAAATATTTTAAAAAGTGGTCCTAGGAATAAGTAAAGTAGTACTAGGATTTAGAGAAGTAGCCCCAGGAACGAGTTAAGTAGTCCTAGAAACCACAAAAGTAGTACAGCATGTTGGTGAAATAGCCCTAGGAATTTGAAAGTAGGCTCAGGACCTAGTAAAGTAGTCCTAGGAACTATTAAATTAGTCTCAGGAACTATTAACACACTCCAAGGAACTAGTATAAATAGTCCTACATGTTGGTAAAATAGTCTTAGGATCAAGTAAAATAATCCCAGAAACTAGTAAAGTTGTTCCAGTAACAAAGAAATTAGCCCTAGGAACTATTGAAATAGCCTGACATACTAGTAAAATAGTCCAAGGATTTAGAAAAGTAGTCCCAGGCCCATATTAGAGAGTCTATTAAAATAGTCCCAGGACCAGGTAAAGTAGCGCTTCATGTTGGTGAAATAGTTCTGGCAACCAGGCGTCTGATTGCGTCTCGTCCAGCAGGACCCATGTATCGCCTGGAGAAGCAGACGGAGCCGAACATCGCCGTGGACCTGGAATCCACCCTGGAAATCCAGAGCACTCTGGAATTCTGCCTGGTCCGAGAAAACAGTGAGTAGCTCCGCCCGCCGCCGCGGTTACCATAGCAACGACCTCTACGTCCCGGCCATCTTTAACAGCGGGGTTCCCGTTCCCAGGCTCCAGGGGCGAGGAGAGTTCGGAGGAAGACCCCCCCATCGACATCACCACAGTCCAGGACATGCTGAGCAGCCACCACTACAAGTCCTTCAAGATCAGCATGATCCACAAGCTGCGCTTCACCACCGACGTGCAGCTGGGTACTTTACTAGTTCCTGACCCGCACTGTACAAACTTAAATACCCAAAATAAACAAGTACACCTCCACAACGACAGGGCGGCATCTATAGTCCTGATGTCCACGTAAACCTGAGACATGAGAGACACTACAGAAGCATCAGAGTGTCACCAAGTCAGAGCAGGCTCACAGGGAACACCGTGGAACTTTTAAAGGTTCTCACGAAAGAAAAACACATTACTGGAAAACCAGAGAAAAGCCGCCCACATAGTCCAAAGTAAAGTTGTTCTAGTTATTAGTAAAGTAATCCTAGGAACTATGCTTTAGGCTTAGGAACAATGGTGTAGTCCTAGGAATTGCAAAAGTAGTCCCTGGAACTATGATGTGGTCCTAGGAACTATGATGTAGTCCTAGGAATTGGAAAAGTA
>JBBBVT010000020.1:22790812-22804698 GCA_037177035.1 Craterocephalus eyresii | reverse complement strand
CCTGATGGAGGTTTTCCTTCCTGGTCCTGATGGAGGTTTTCCTTCCTGGTTCTGGTCCTGATGGAGGTTTTCCTTCCCGGTTCTGGTCCTGATCGAGGTTTTAGTTCCTGGTTCTGGTCCTGATGGAGGTTTTAGTTCCTGGTTCTGGTCCTGATGGAGGTTTCCTTCCTGGTTCTGGTCCTGATGGAGGTTTTAGTTCCTGGTTCTGGTCCTGATGGAGGTTTTAGTTCCTGGTTCTGGTCCTGATGGAGGTTTCCTTCCTGGTTCTGGTCCTGATGGAGGTTTTAGTTCCTGGTTCTGGTCCTGATGGAGGTTTTAGTTCCTGGTTCTGGTCCTGATGGAGGTTTCGTTCCTGGTTCTGGTCCTGATGGAGGTTTTCCTTCCTGGTTCCGGTCCTGATGGAGGTTTTCCTTCCTGGTTCTGGTCCTGATGGAGGTTTCGTTCCTGGTTCTGGTCCTAATGGAGGTTTTCCTTCCAGGTTCTGGTCCTGATGGAGGTTTTAGTTCCTGGTTCTGGTCCTGATGGAGGTTTTCCTTCCAGGTTCTGGTCCTGATGGAGGTTTTAGTTCCTGGTTCTGGTCCTGATGGAGGAATCCGGTGGTTTCCATAGCGACATCATGATCTAAACGTGGATTCGGTTTAACTGGATAATAACTGGAACAACAAACTGGGTTGAACTGGACTGAAAAGGAACTTGACTAAACCAGATGTTTGATCGAAGCATTAAGAGCAAATATTCGTCGCAGATTTCTGCGGTTCTGTGATTTTATCGGACCGACTGACGAGAAACAAACTCGGCTTGTTTTACGGTCTAACTGAAGGAAACTTTAGCGTCAGAAAGACGAACTGGGAGACTCCTGCAGCTGCTGGGAGCTGCATGGAAACAGAAGAGGGCCGAGGGCGGAGCCCTGTGGGACGCCACACCTGAGCAGCTCTGTTATCCAGAGACAGGAAAAGCTCAAAAACCCGGATCCTGAACTGGACCCACGTCTGGAAATGGAGATATTTTCCGGCTTACCGAGTTCGATGGTTCCTCCGATCCCGATCAGGGAAGCGGCGCTGTGGTAGAGCGGCAGAGGGATGTAAACCACGTCGGCTTCGGTCGCTCCAAACGCCCAGAATCCTGCCGACGCCTTCAGGCTTTGGAGGTGGGTGATGACGGCGGCCTTAGGAAGTCCTGAAAAACCCAAAGAACACGATCATATCAGAATCATACGCTTTCTGAGGCCTAATGCATCACTTTTTACTAGAATCAGACTCTGGTCCTCTGCCCCCTGGTGGACAAGTTATGCACTACAGCAATTTGGACGTATTACGCAGTAATGAACAGATGATTTAAACATTTTATTTAGTTCATTTTTGTTCATCTTCTTAATTAATTTTGTTTAATTTTGGTGAATTTTACTTTGCTTTGGTTAGTTAAGCTAAAGTTAGCTTAATTTTATTCAGTTTTACATCGATAATTTTTTCCCCCCTGAATTATACTTATACTGATTAAATTAAATTTTTACTTTCATTAATTCAAATTAATTTAATCTACAAAATTAAATTTCATTTTAACTAACTAAACTTAATATTGTTTAATTCAACTTTAATTTTACTTTTCTTTATTCTGTTTTATTTATTTTTATGTTATCTTATCTTATTATTTTAAATTAAATTTCTTTAATTAACTTTTTCATAATTAAATTAAATTTGTTTAATTTCTTTAAATAAATTTAATTTAATTTAATTTCTTAAATCAAATTAAATTAAATTAAGTTAAATTAAATTAAATTAAATTAAATTTAAGGTCAGACCTTGAAGAGTCAGTTAGTTAATGGTTAACCAGCAGTTGCCTGATTTTCACCTCATCCTTGTCCAGATGTTTTCAGACTGACAGTTTACAGATAGAAGTAATGAATCTTAGAAAAGCTAAAACTTTATTAACTTGTTCTGAGTTGAAAGAGGCACAACACTGGTAGCTAACTGGTAGATTTCAGTGGTTCTATAAATAAACGTGAAATAAAACCCTGAATGGACATAAAACCTCTTCCTCTCCAGTCCGTCCCAGCTCCAGCAGACTCACCGGTGGTCCCGGAGGTGAAGATGTAGAGGGTGGGGGTCTTCAGGGAGGAGGCGGCTCGCAGCGCCGCAGGAACCGGCTGGTCGGACGCCGCGGCCAGCTTGTCCAGCAGAGTGCCCACCTGTGCATGCTCACTCTTCTCCTTCATGGTCCACACCTGGATCTGGTCCTCCAGCAGGCTGGACAGAGTCCCGTCCAGAGTGTCCACTAAGTCTGAGAGACAAGAGACCAGTTAGTCTCCGGCTGCAGAGGAAACCAGTGAAACCAGTCTGCAGACGCAGCTCCTTCCTCATGTCTTCATTATTCCAGAGTGGATGCTCATAAACCGGACGAACCAGTATGAAAATCCCAGCATGGCAAGGAGACACTGGAGCAACGAAGGCTGCTGACTGAAGCCAATCAGAGACAACTCATGATGTTTTGTTTTTTTTAAACAATCGATATTTTATGTGTTAAAAAACACATTTGCATGTATTTGGACAATGTATATGTTAAATTAAAAAAATTGGTTAAAAAAATTCTTTTTTTTAAACGAACAAAATTGATTTTTTTGTTTTAAAAAAGTAGATTTAAAAAAAAAAAAAAGATTAAAAAAAAAGAAGATTTTTTAAAAAATCTGAAATCTGTGTTGACTCGTGTATTTCGGCAGTTTTTTTGGGGGGGAAATAGAATTCCTGTCTGAATTATAGTCTGGGGTTAAAAACAGAACTAAAAATCACAAAAACCAGCGAAATCAAAGAATCAAAAGAATTTCAATTTAAATCGAATCAGCACCTTAAAAAAATCGTAAAAGAATTGAATTGGAAGGAAAACATCGTACAAGTCCTGTCTCCTACACCGAGGAAACAACAAGCCGACATCTCAGCCAACCACATTTTAGTAAAAAGCTGGAAAAAAATTATCCAGAAATCTAACCACTTCTTTCTATTAAATTAAAACTTCCTTAAAATTTATTTATAGTCCGCCCAGAACTTTATTTATGTTGCTGCAGTCAGACAGACAGAAAATAAAGGAAAGGGAGGAGTCTGGGCTGTAATAAAGTGATCATGGTGCTGTACGTTTATATTGTCTGAAGAATTAATAATGAGGCCTAATCTGATAAATTAGTGCATTAATAAAGTCTGAAATTCCTGCTGAGGCTGCAGCTGTAGCAACAGAGCTGTTTTTGTCTCATAATGTGTTTAAATTCTTCATATTTCTGAAGAATAATTGTCCACACTTTAAAGGAGAATTTAGCTTTTTTTAAACCTGGGGTCTGTTTTCATCTTTCCTTTCATAGATGTGAGTGATGGAGAAAGCTACGTTAGTTATCGCTCCAGTATTTATCCGGGCAGGCAGCTAGTAGCACAGCCCGAAGTTCGCCCTAAAAACGAGCTTTTTTCCACTCTGAAGTGCTCTGATAGTCGCAACGATTGTCCGACACGTACTAGAGAGGAGAAATGACCGAAAGTATCTGTTTTACCTGCCGATCGCTATGTTTTCATATTAAGTCCCGACGCGTAATGAGGAGGGCGAGCGGCATGGATGCAGACTTTCCAGCCGGTGCAGCGGCTAAACGGAGGAAACGATGTTCACATAGAGTTCCTCATGTTCCTGCTGTTTGTCACTCTGACAGGAAACCAGCAGGAGGAGGAAGATAAAATGATCTGTATGCTGCCTTTGATGTGGTGTAAACTCAATTATCAGCTTTCATTCAGACGTTTGATCAGAAAAATCAGACAAGAGTACTGGGAGTAATGCGAGTACTGGGAGTAATGCGAGTACTGGGAGTAATGCGAGTACTGGGAGTAATGCGAGTACTGGGAGTAATGGAATGAGTATAAACCAAGGGAAGTATAACGCAGCTCCTCGTTCCTGCTCTTCTGTTTCAGGCCTCCCCTCAGACTGCAGCGACTTTCTGCAGCTGTGAGTTTGATTTCATTTGGAGACGTCCATCCATCACACAATGACCCCGTCTGACCCCTGATGACATCACACTGACTCAGTCTGATGCTTCCTCCTCTTCCTCCTCCTCCTGTTGCATAAAACTCATAGCAGGCTGAACGTCTGCATCGGGTGTGATGAGGACATGACGGCGTCACATGGTGCAGCGTGATGAATCCTATTAGCTGCAGCAGTCAGGAGGCTCAGAGCTTCCCTGTCCATCAGGGACCAGGCTACGTCCTGGAACTAATGCACGAACCAGGCTACGTCCTGGAACTAATGCAGGAACCAGGCTACGTCCTGGAACTAATGCAGGAACCGGGCTACGTCCTGGAAATACTGCAGGAACTGGGCTACGTCCTGGAACTAATGCAGGAACCGGGCTATGTCCTGCCACTAATGCAGGAACCAGGCTACGTCCTGACCTAATGTAGGAACCAGAACTATTGCAGGAACCAGGCTATGTCCTGGAAATAATGCAGGAACTGGGCTACGTCCTGGATCTAATGCAGGAACCAGGCTACGTCCTGGAAATAATACAGGAACTGGGCTACGTCCTGGAACTGCTGCAGGAACCAGGCTATGTCCTGGAAATAATGCAGGAACTGGGCTACGTCCTGCAACTAATGCAGGAACCAGGCTACGTCCTGACCTAAAGTAGGAACCAGAACTATTGCAGGAACCAGGCTATGTCCTGGAACTAATGCAGGAACTGGGCTACGTCCTGGAAATAATGCAGGAACCAGGCTACGTCCTGACCTAATGTAGGAACCAGAACTATTGCAGGAACCAGGCTATGTCCTGGAAATAATGCAGGAACTGGGCTACGTCCTGGAACTGCTGCAGGAACCAGGCTATGTCCTGGAAATAATGCAGAAACTGGGCTACGTCCTGGAAATAATGCAGGAACCAGGCTACGTCCTGGAAATAATGCAGGAACCAGGCTATGTCCTGGAAATAATGCAGGAACCAGGCTACGTCCTGGAAATAATGCAGGAACCAGGCTATGTCCTGGAAATAATGCAGGAACTGGGCTACGTCCTGGAAATAATGCAGGAACCAGGCTACGTCCTGGAAATAATGCAGGAACTGGGCTACGTCCTGGAACTAATGCAGGAACCAGACTAAGTGCTGGGCAGGGTCTCAGCTAGGGCTGCACCACGGTCACATCGCAGGTCAAACCAACATGTAGGAGGCAAATTAACTCTAATTTATCCCCAAAGGAACCGACACACGGAGATCCAGCAATCATAATCCATCTTCATCAGTTTGGTGAAGGACAAACCTTTTGTGGTGAAACACGTTCACATTCGTACACAATGAAACAAAAAGGTTCTCAGTTCAGATCAGATCAGCTGTGAGAGAAAAAAATGCGATCAGCTGATAGAAACCAGCCGGGCAGCGTTTACAGAGATACGATCAGAGCAGCTTCATCGTCAGAAAGATGCAGGAGATCAGATCTCAGTGCTGCTCCGCCCGTCTGCTGAGGATTCTGCTATATTTCATATGACAACATACATCACAGGGTGAGAAAATATTGCAATGCCAATTTTTTCCAATATCCTGCGGGCCTAGTTCCTGCACTGGTTTCCATAGAGACCGTGTCCCCGGCACACAGAGACTCCTCCTGCTTCTGATCTAAGTGTGTCTCAGACTGGTGGACCTCTGTCCATCTGAGAGACTCTGCCTTTCTGAGATGCTCCTTCATACCCAGTCATGTGACACACCTGTTGCCTAGCAACATGATTAGTTTCGGATTGGTACCGATGACTTTTCAGCCTAAGCTTCATCTTAGTTTTATGTGATTCCAGCCTTCAGATAAAAAGCATTTTTATGTGAGACAGGAAGTTGTTGAAGGGTTTGGGCTTCAATCAGTGAACAACCAACAAAATTCCAGGAATTAGTCTGGACCCACCGTCTGCTCAGGTCTGTGGTGAGACAATGGCTGCAGATGCTGGAGGAAACTGGCATCACTGTAATATTTATTGCAGAACTTAAGCACTCAGATCTGATCTGCATCTTTCTGACGATGAAGCTGCTCTGATCGCATCTCTCTAAACGCTGCCCGGCTGGTTTCTATCAGCTGATCGCATCTTTTTCTCTCACAGCTGATTTCATCTGAACTGAGAAGCTTTTGTTTCATTTTGTACGAATGTGAACATGTTTCACCACAAAAAGTTTGTCAAGAGGAAGATGGATGGTGATTGATAGATCAATTTGTACAATAGCGACGTTTACATAATGTTTTAAAATTCAGAATTAAAATCTTCTCCTTCAGGTTTTCATGGAAAAATTAATTCCGAATTAAATAATTAATTAATTCTGAATGAAAGTTTCCATGATAGAGGATGAGAGAGGAATTATCTGATTCAGGATTAAACCTGGAATAAACCAGCCTCTTTGTTCAGGATTAACTTTTAATCAGGAATTAATATTTTCATCACCTGATTAAAGCAGAATTAACTTTTATTCTGATTAAAGAGGAATTAAAACTCAAATGGAAACGTGGCCGATGTGTCGGGTACATTTGGAGTTACACGGGAACACACTGAGTTAATTTGCCTCCTACATGGCGTCTGACCTGCGGTGTGACCTTTGCTCGCAGATATGTTGCCATGACGATGCTCAGACCGTATATTGTGCAGCCCTACATGGACTCAGTCCAGAAATTGCAGGTTGAAGCTCTGTGATGCAGAGAAGAAGCCAAATGTGGAGCACAGACGGGATCTGTGACCGCAGCAGAACTTCCTAAAGTCTAAAATGTTGTTTATGTTGTTTCAGGAATAAAACCTGGGCTTATGAGACACAACATCATTTTCACATTAGAAAATCAGATCCTAAAAAAAAAGTGCTGCGTTTCTGTAACTTAACTTCAAATATAAAATCTGCACATATAAACAAACAGGAAATCAATATATTTCAGCTTTTATACGTTTAAATGTTGCTGATCAGGATTTGCAGCTTCAGAAAACCTCAGATTAAAAAACTCAGAAAATTAGAATATGGCTTGAAATCAATAAAAAAAGGGATTTTAAAAACAAAAATCAGGCCTCTGAGAGTAAAATCTACATAAAATGTGTTGGTTTCCACTTTTATGCCCGATTTCCTGAATAAAACAACTTTTCCAGCACATTCTCATTTTCCCAGCAGCACCTGTTCATTACAGTTTTACACACATTTATTCGGTACATTAGAGCATCAGGACTTCAGACGAAACTGAATAAAATTCTGAGAATAAAGTCGGAATTAAGTGACTTTAATTCAGGAATTCCAAAATAAAAATAAATCATCCCAAAATTCTTTTATAAGTTTTAAAAATCATAATTCTGACTTTCCAAGGAAAAATTAAAAACCTCTAAATTGTTTTAAATGTATTTAAACTCATATTACTGACTTTTAAAAAAAAGTGAAAACAGAGAAGAACAGGAAGGATAGTGGGTCAGAAAGCAGCTGGAGCAGCATCCAGATGTGCGCGTGAATGAATCCATCTCCTCATTTCATTATTAACGCGCTACTTTGTGATTAAATAAACTTTTGCGTGTCCGGTAATGACTCTTTACCTGCGCCCACTATGACGGTCCGGGCCCCGCAGCAGTGGAAGCAGTGCAGCAGCGACTTGGACCTGATGTTGGTGTTGAGGAAAGCCACCGAGCAGCCGACCTTCACCAGCCCGAACCACGCGCACAGGAAGTCGGGCTCGTTGCTCATGAGCAAGGCAACGCAGTCTCCTTTCTTCAAGCCCACCTCATGCAGGAAAACCTGGGCCAGCCTGTTGCTGCGCCGCTCCACGTCCCGGTAGGTGTGGACGCTCCCCTCGAAGATGACGAACGGCTTGTCCGGGATGCGCTGCGCCTGCTCCACGAACCGGTCCAGCACCGTGCGCACGCGGGACGTGACTTTGCTGAGCTCCAGCTTCGCGCCGTAGCGGACCACCTTCAGCAGGAAGAGCAGGTCCGTCCAGAAGAACGGGAAGCAGAGTTTCTGCAGGACGTGAGCGGAGAAAAGCCCCGCGGCAAGAGCGGAGAGCCAGCCCAGGGACAGCGACATGTCTGCGGCTGGAAGCGGCGCGAGGAGACGGTGGACGCCTGGAGCCCGGAGGAGACCGTCAGTGATCGCACCGCCGCATGTTCCCGGTCATAACACCGACTCCCTGCGTGATGTAAGCCCACTCCACGGACGTCAAGTCGAGCTGTGTCAACCGGATGTTGAGCCGCCACCCTGTCACAATAAAAGCCGGAGACGTGTTCCTGACGTCTGAATCAGCTGTTGCATTAAAACATGAATTACTTACGGCAGAGTTTTAGTGCCACTGAAGAAAAAGGATCGAGAGAAAAAGTTTGAATTCTTATTTTCCTTAAGCCTAAAAAAAGGAATAAGAAAAGTAGGGAGATTTTCTTTTATGAAAAAGGTCAGAAATGTTTTTCTGAAAATTTAAAAAAGGGCTTTTTTTCCCTAAAATGTCTGACTTATTATCAGATTTTTTCTTTGGTTCCCCTATTACACTTCTGGATAAAGTAACTGGGTTGCAGCATAGAAGATTCAGAATTTTACAAGTCTGAGTTTCAAATAGCAGACTTTTCTGCAGAATAATTTCTTGAATCTAAATTAAACTTTGATTTGAAATTTGATTTGAATCTTTGATCATCTATTTTTATTTTTTTATATTTTCCAGGGTTGGAAGGTCTGAAAATAAATCACTATTTTTTAAAAAGAAGGGGGGAAATTGAATTAATGGGGTCATGAATTGGATTAAGCGGTAAAGAAAATGAATATATAAATGAGTTTAAATGTGCACATTTTAACACTGAATCTACTGAATTCGAGCGCAACAGAAAACACTAATTTAGTCAAAGTCCTGCAGGATTTCATCGTGTCCCTGCTCCGCCTCGCCTGACTGAGTCACTAAGCAGAACCTCATTGTAGACCCGTTAAACCTGAGTCAGATGTGATGCAAAGAATGAAAACCTGCAGAATACTAATGTTTGCTTCTGATGCCAATCCTCATCACTCATGTGACGTTTCAATGGCGTAGTAACCATTTAAACGGTTAAGATTACATGGGAAAAGTGACAGCGTTTATTTTAACGTGTTATTGTCGTCACTGTTTTTAGATACACGTGAAGAACTTTGATCTGAGCCGACCAGATAAGTAAACAGGTTCTGACAACATCCTGATGAAAACCGATGAGGAGACGTAAAACCGCGGAAACGAGTCACAAAAAGCAGCTTTTCATCCCTACATCCCAACACTATCAAAGAAAAATCAGAAACGATTGTTTGAAAAGAGGAAAATCTAGAAACTCTCAGAAGAAAGTCCAGCTTCACTTCACACTTTTTATAGAGGAAAACTATTATTTTGAAATTAAAAGTCAAGTCACTTCCGGCGCGCCGGCTTTCTGTTGGTAAATTGACGCAGGGACTCCGTAACAGGAATCATGTGACACTTGTTGTTGACAGGGTGGAGGCCGTCGTCACCTGGAGACCCTCTTAGGCTCCGCCCACTTACACAAGCTCATTAATATTCATTAAAAACGTCCATTAGGAAACGAGAGCCAAATGCTGAGTCATGAAGGATGAGCGGGAGCGGCTGGAGGTTCAGGTCGCAAAGCCACGGCCAGCCAATCAGGGCCATCCCTCTCCGGTCACGAGGAGTGGGGGTCAATTTATTACATAAATTAAATTAGGTAAACAAGTTAAACTCAGGGGGGGATAGACTCCACCCCCTTGAGTAAGTGGGAAAATGGACTGAAGTGTAGAGTATATTCATTCATTATTAAATTTATTTATGATTAAATTAATATGTGATGTAATAATTAGAATATGTAATGATTATATAGGTTTAATATTATAAATGAAATGTACTGATAAATAGAAAAAATGCTAATGTAATGATTAAACAGATGGAAATGTAAAGGTGAACAGGTAGACTAACCTGGTTTTTATTCATTCTTTCATTCATTCACTCTTTCTTTTATTCTCCTTTACGGCTTAATCCAACTCAGGGTGTGTGCGACAGGTAAACCCCGGACAGGCCGGCTGTCTAACACAGGGCTCACGTTGATTTAATTCTATGTAAATTATTAATTTGAATGTTTTTTAACTCACTCATCGTCCACTAGGTGGCGTGGTGTGTACACTAGAAAGAGGCTAAAGGTTGTTTCCAGGTTACGCAGATAAGAGTCAAGTTTATTATTGATGCTCAAACAAATAATAGTCAGTTCAATTTACACATACATATATATATACATATATATACCAAGAAATATAAACAAACGCTGCATTTTATTTAATTATTTATTATGCTTTATTATTTGATTTTGTTTTTAAATACAGCTTCACCTGATAAAAATTGTGCAGTTTCTTGTGTGTGTGTTTTTAAAAAAAATCTATTCTATTTTTCTTTTCTTGTTAAAAACAGAAAATATAAAATAAAAAATAAAGTTCAACATGATAAAACATGATGCAGAGGGAAGGAATCTTATCAATGTGGTCCATTATGCAATGAAATTACACACAAAGCAAGGAGACACGTTAATTAAAACCGTTATTAAGACAAAGAGCCAACCAGAGTGCAGAGGCATGATCTACCTGGCCAGGTGAGCTCCTTTATTCCACTCGTCCACTGAGTTTCTACCTGCTGATGTATGGATCAGGAAACGGCTTTTCCCAGAGACAGACATAACACAGGCTGATGCTTCATGCGGCATCAGCGGCGGCCATCTTACCACAGGCAGGCTGGAATCTGAGGAAAAGGTATTTTCTAATCAATAGTTAAATAAACCACATTATTATCAGCAGTAATGGCCAAATGCAACGTTTGGGAGACCAGAAAAATTACTTTGTGAGAAGAAGTGATGTTTTAAAACATTCAGAACACATTCCCACACCGCCATCTGCTGGCCATAAAATGTAATCGCAAACTCAATGAACAGGAACGTTTCCATCATCTCTGATTGTTGTGTCTGCGGGAACTTATGTTCAGTTCAGTTTTATTTTAAACACATTAAAAACACTGATTTAACATAAATGCTTGTCCCTGTGTATATAAATCACCCCTGTCAGTTTATTTTCTTTCTACAGTTCATGGTTATAAGTATTCAGTGGCCTATGCAGGGTCCGACCCACATGTCTGACGTTTATAACACATCAAGTGGTTTGAAAATTGGTAGAAAACTGAGAAAGTTTAATTAAATCGGTGTTAGAGCAGCCTGTGGTAAGATGGCCGCCTTGTGCAGACGCCCCATTGGCCAGCAGAGCGGGGGGTCATCCAGCCTTCATTGTGTGTTTCTATGTTTCTTATAACGTCTTATAATCATCTTCCTCCTCCTCTTCCTCCTCCAACAACAGACTGAAAATTTATTTTCTACATCAGGATGAAACGGACAGAAAAATGTAGATTTCTGGTTTAGAAGCTGTAAAACCAGAATGACCATCCCCCCAGTTTAGACAGTTAGCCTACATGTCCAGTCAAACTACTGGAAACTCTGCTCCAGTCAGGTTGCAGCTTAGTGGCAGCGGTTGCCAAGGAGACTGCAGGTACGGCTCCATCTCTGGGTAAAGATGCTCAGACTGAACCAACTGAGATCAGCTGATCTGGAACTGGAGCTCAGATGAAGCCATGAACCTCCTTTCTGCATCGATTTCCGCTCACAGCAAGATCCCAGTTTCATACTGGTTTCTGTTCAGGTGGTCTGGAAAAAATGTAAATATTAGTGGAGTCAGATTTTCACCTGATATAGAAAACACGTTAAATGGTCGGAAAAGGTAGTAGTAGTAGAAATAATAATAACATAACAATAATAATAATAGTAATAATAATGATAATGATAATAATAATAATAAAAATAATAGTAATAATAATAATAATAATGTTATTGATAATAATATTAAAGATAACGATGATATATTAATGATTAAAAATAATATTAATAATAATAATAATAATAAAAATGTTATTTATATTTATGATGATGATGATAATAATGATAACAACAACAACAATAATAATAATAGGCTAATAATAGCCTGATATTACTAAGTTTTATAATTTATTATGAGATGGGTGGTTTAACTTTTATTTGAGTAGAATTTCAGCAAAGGAAAGATAATTTTACTTTATTAGGCTACAACATCTCAGTACTTTTCCATCTCTGGTTACATTCATGAACTCAGACAGCAGCCGATTTATTTCCTCTCCTCCCCTGACACAGTTTCCCTCTTTCCCCTCCATACTTTTCCATCTTTTACTTCTCTTCCATGTTTCCCTCCTTTATCTTTATTCCCCCTCTTTTCCTCCTTTTCTTCTCTTATTTCTCTCCTTTCTCCTCCTCCGCTGTGCGTCCATCCAGCGGCGGCTCACGCGCAGCGGAATGCGCCAGTCGCCCAGCTTTTACTTTCTCTTGGTTGCAGTCTGCAGAGGGGGGCGGGGGGGGGGAGCGCCAGTTTCAGGAAAAAATACCGGAAGTACGGCGAGACTGTAAAAATAAAAGCTGTATCATAAAAGATATGTCTGGTTTGATTGCTGTTATCGACAGAAAAAGGAAGAAAATGAACTCTTACGGTTTATTGGTAACAGAAATACAAAAGCACCGTGTTATCAGAAAAAATATCTATTTATTCTATCTGTTCATTTTCATGTTTTTCTGACTTAATCGGATACTTTCACACAAACAAATGAGTATTAACATTCTTCTGAATTAATGAGAACATTAAATAATGTTTCCTAATTAATTATAAATCAATTAGAGGCAAATAAGGGGCTTCACCAAAATAAAAAATTAAATGAGTCTACATAAATAAATATAAATATCTATTTATCTATCTATAAATCTAAGTACCCAACTAACTCTGTAGGTATCTAGCTTGCTAGTTAACTAACTTACTAACTAAATGATTCTGTGTATCTCCACATTAGTCAGGAAAGAGTTCGGACGGTTGCAACAGTTTTTACATTTTCCTCAGTTTCTCTGCGCTATTTGCATTAGCATGACAGTATTCTTTCAAATTAAACTCAGCTCTGTCCCCCACACACCTGTGCAGCTGTAGCTGTCCCATATGGGGCAACACTAGTCTTGTAAATCATAAAAATCTGTTTTTATTTTACAATGTTGAGTTTATTAGCTTATTCACAAACAAACCAGGTTGACTGAATTTATTTATTGCAAGGTTTTCAAAGACCTTAAAATCAAGCATTCAAAGTTTGGGTATATGCTTCCCAGGAGCATTTTTACTATATTAATCAATGTCCCATTCACACATCGATTGCAGCCAATTAATTTAATGTTCTGACACAAAAATGAAATATTTTAATGTTGAACAAACAGTTCTGAAAAAAACCTAATCCAATTTCAACCAGTCATTTCTAAAAGACGCTGACATGCTAACATGTCTATTAAACTCAAGTGCTATTTGTCCTTCCCCTCCCTGCGTTCGTATCCTCTGGAGGTGTGGCTTTCGTTAAAATCTACAAAAAGGCGGTAATAAAATATCTATTTTCAAAATGTTTTTTTTAACCTCTCTTACCTCCTACCTGTAACTGAGTAATGTCCATTGCATGAGTAATAAGACAATACTGATATTCTTTGAGAAGATCATGAAAAAACACTGAATATGTAGGATACACTGCAACTTGATTTTAGCCTTTAAAGATTAAATTTGATGTAAAACAAAAGGACACCTGACAAATTAGAAATACCTGACTCAAATTATTTAATCTTTGTGCAGAACTTAATAGACAGCTGGATCCATTTAATTTGATGCAGGTGTGTTGAAGCGGGACATATTGAAAACAACAGCGGCCCTTGGGGACCAACTTGGACACCCCTGTATGGAGAGAAATTTGTTTCTTTATTTTTCAATCAAATAGAATAGATTTGAAACCAAAAATAAATTTTGAGAGC
>JBBBVT010000020.1:22422077-22434181 GCA_037177035.1 Craterocephalus eyresii | reverse complement strand
ATCTATCTATCTATCTATCTATCTATCTATCTATCTATCTATCTATCTATCTATCTATCTATCTATCTATCTAACTAACTAATCTATTTCCATCCGTTTCTCTGTCCTCTCCATCCTCTGTCATCCATCCAGATGAGCCCCCCAGAGACCAGGCTCAGGTCACTCCTGTTACACTGTGTGTGTATGTGTGTGTGTATAAGTGTTTTCTTCTTGCTTCATTGTATGTGTGTGTGTCTGTGAGAGAGAGAGAGAGTGTGTGTGTCTGTGCATCCTTTATCTTTCTATCTCTGTGCTGCTCTGCTGCTATGTGTGTATGCAACTTGTGTGTGTATGTGTGTGTGTATGTGTGTGTGACAGACTGTGAAATGGTGCGTAGTAGCACCTGGGCCCTTCAGTGTTGATTGATCGGCTTGGTCATGTGGAAGAGTCCCATCTGGCCAGCCACGCTACGGTGTGTATGCATGTGTGTGTGTTTGTGTGGCAGGGAGAGAGAGTGCTTGTTTGTGAGTAAGAGGTGAGAGAGAGTGATAGAGATGTGCAGCATTAAACAGTATGTTTATTGTGAGCGAGGGAGAGAGAAAGAGCTCTTCAGTTATAACTCTGACTCCCAGAGGCCAAAGATGAACTGTATTTTATCATCCGAGAGAGAAACAGGGGCTGCATTCACATTTCTCTGTTTTTCAGAACCCAGAACTTTGTTTTCATATTGGCTGCGTTGGTATTGGCTGTTCTCTATTTAACCACGCTTTTTATAGCACAGGACAGTGTGAAATTTAGACAACATAATGCCTCAAACAATGCCTCAACAGTTTGGGGAAATCAACATCAAAGCAGGTTAAGATAAACTGCCAGACCGTCGTTTTATATGAAAAGATCTGAACAAAGAAAGAATAAAACATGATTTAAAGATATTTTATATTTTTAATAAGAGTTTGGATTTGATTTAGACTGACACATTTGCGGCAACTGGGGTTGCTGTGGTGACAGCTGGTAGTCACATGCGGCGGGCAGAAAATAGTGAGCTTTGTGTCTGAATTGCCAGAAGAATGAATGTACCATGTAGTGAATGAGAAGTCATGGCATAGAGTGAAAATGACTTCACCATGGGTTCACAGGCTACTTCAGTAAAATCTCTCACTACCTGCTTCAGAACTGGAGAAGCTCTTCTGGTTGAGAAACATTTTCAAGACACTAAACTCAGTCACGTTGACTTGACTTGAAGCCGATGCACTCCAGCAGCAGTAGACCAAACCAGGAGCTGCTCCTGTCAGCCGAGGACAGGAAACCGAGGCTACAATTCACACAGACTCACCAGAACTGGACTATAGAAGACGGAGAAACATTGCCTGGTCTGATGAATCTCCATTTCACCTCCACATTCAGATGCAAGGCTCAGAATCTGCTGGAAGCATGGCTCCGCAGTGTAGTGAATGGTTCGCTTGAAGTGAAATGATGTGCAGTATGGGTGTGGGGGATATTTGTACGATTCTAAAGGCAAAAAGGTCCAACCCAGTGCTCACAAGGTGTACCTAATAAAATGACTGTCGGTGTATGAAGGCTTGCTTATGTGATGAAATGTAATATAATTCTAACTGTTAATACAAAAGAACATAGCCTAAAAGTACACACAGATCAAATGACAGAATCATTTTAATCACTAATGTGATTGAGATCAAACTTGAAATATTAAAAATTACTGTATATTCTATATTATATAGAATATTATATATGATATAAGACCAACCCGACAAACCTGAAAGCAGCTGTGTAGACTGGGGGACCAGCAGTGGACATAAAATAACTCAGGCAAATCAGGTAAAATGAAGCTCTTTGTAAAAAGTAATAGTATGAGCTAATACAGGCTTGGAGTCTTTTTCTATCTCAGGTTATTAAGCAGCTCTGGCTTTCCATTTAAACTAAAACCTCATGTTTGAAATTAAAGGGGTCAGTTATGGTGATGATTTGGGTTTGCTGGCACTAAATTCTGGTTAAATATGTATTTGACTGTATTTACATCTCTTCATGTTCTCTCTCTCGTAATACTTCATGTTTTCCTCAGCGTTACCATCATGTTTGGCAGATGATAAATGGTGGAGCTCTGTAAAAAAAAAAACATGAGTAGAGAAAAGTGCTATTCCTAACATTTAAAACAGTCTGAGAATGAAGTAAATCTCAGAGAACTCCTCCAGCACATCAACATGTCTGAGTTAAAGATGGAGTTTGTGGAGTTGCAGCTTAAACACTGAACAACAGCAAAATAAAACAATCAAGGACACAAAGACAAGCAGATGTGGGGAGAAACTAAAGCAGAGAGACAGACAGACTGGGAGAGCAAGACAGAAACAGAGTGTTCGTTTTCTGAAACGAAGCCAACTGATAATTAATGCCTCTGACATCATGGTGCTCTAATTAAGCCTGGCATTCATTAAGCCAAGTGAGGGGGTGTTCGTTAGTAGCTTTTAGGAAGGGGGATTTGTTAAGTCTTCATTGTTACTCTTTTTTAGACAACGGAGGAAGAGAGATGGAGAAAACAACAACAACAAAAAAGTTAAGGGAAAGACGAATACTTGCCTTACAGGTGAAGTTACTCAGCTTAGGCGGCCATGTTGGAAGTTGCAGTCTGTGGGCAGCAGTAACCATAAACGGCTGCTTGTCCATATGTCAAACTTGTCTACCGCCCTGGAAACGAGGAGAGCATTTCCTATGAGAAAACAATCATTTAATTTGGGATGCATCTGAGTAGTTTGCTACTGTTGTAAAACCAAATCATCATGGATGCAAAGCTAGCTAACTGGCGAGGAGAACGTGTGTGTGCATCTTCGTACCGCAGATACATGCAAACGACTGTTGTTTTTTTACATCACTGAGGGCAAAGTTGAACAAGTTAAAGTGTTAAATCTGTTGCTAAAAGACGAAAGCTTTCAGTATAAAATGAAGAATGGTGAAAGGCTAGAGGATTTAAAGATAAAAAGGACAACTTTGGGATTGAGAAATACATTTAAAGATATCTAACAGCAAACAAAACAGTAAGCAACAGTAATGGAGTGTCAAAGCCACACAGGAGTGCAGGATGAAAAGTAAAGTTTAGGGTCCCTATCCATTTTTTTGATCGGAGGATTTTCTGATAGCTAATTAGGCATGGAGGGCTAGCCATCGACAGCTGCATTCATCATCATAAAACGTAATAATTAATGACATTCCAACAAAGAAAAATATGCAAATGAGCTCTTCTCATTAGCATTTTCATATTCAGCTCCCATAATGCTTTTGCTGACAAGGTTGTAATTAATGAAAATTCATGTCTCTTAGCTGAGGTCTAGATTGGATCGCACTCATTCGCAATCCCCCAAACGAGAAGTGGAGGGAGAGGAAAAAAACAGGACGGGGATCACTGCCAAGTTTTCAGTGAGACAAGTGGGAGGGGTGGGAGAGAGATGCAGAGTGAAACGAGGAGAGAGAGAGGGAGAGAGAAAAATGGAGATGGAGGAAGCAGATGGCTGAGAGAGATTGGGACATGAAGAAGGGCGAGCATGGATGCAGAGAGATGCAGGAGAACACGCAGAGTTGCATGAAAACAGTAAAGTGTGAATGGAAGCATGTCAATAGTAATTTTCTTAAATGTTCCAACCTGAGAGCTAAATTAGTAAAACACAATTTTTCTGTATTTTGTCATGTTTGCATGTTTTCTCTTGTTTGCATGGAGCCACTGAAATTATTCCCTATTTATGTAGTTATTAAGTTGGTTTGTTGGTTAGTTAGTAATATTTGTTATTTATTTAGACACTTTGAAAGTTTTAGATGACCAAACCTAATAACAAAGCAAATAAAAAAAATGAATAGAAATTATTTGTATTAGTATAGTACTTTAAGAAAAAAAAGCATAGTCAATTTCGTAATTAACTTTTGGAGTAAAACATAAAATGATAAAAAAAAATAGTGAAATTACACACTTTCAAAAATATATGATCAATATGTTAACAAAACAGAATAATTCATCAAACGTTTTAGTATTACCACTAAAATGGCATTTTTTTAAGATAAGCTAAGTGAATACCATATAAACCAGCTGACCCAGTTCATCGCTGCATTGGGTAGAAAATGAATCACAAAAAGCAGCAAACAGCAACAGGTAAAGCTTTGATTAATGATGGAATCTGCCTTTTCTATATTCAACTTCTCCCATGCCACCGCAACAGTATCTGTCCCTTGACATGAAATTTGGCCTCTTTTCATAAAGACATCTACCCACAGATAATATAGCTTCTACAGAGAGCAATTCCAGCACATATCAGGCTGTGAGCAGATTTTACCCCCATCTCAATTTTTCTTTCAGCATTTACAGACTGATTTCATTCCTTATATAAACCCCATGCTGGTTTGTATTTGTTTAAAAAGGATTTCTTCATTTACACCAGGTCAGTTGCAAATTCTGATTTCATGTTAAAATGAAGAGAGGCTGACATTGTCTTCATATCTGGGAATCAGAGTGAGAGCTGAAAGCTTCTTAAATGGCTGTTTGTGTCAGATTTTAGACAATCGTCAAACTATTTTCTCAACTTTAAAAGTAAGGTACCGTTTTTCCTCCTCCCTCTGCTGGTGCTAAGATGTAATAGATGCAGAAGAAGAAGAAGAAATAGTGGGATTTACAATATCTTTAATTCAGAGAACTTTTTCTTTCTGCGCCTGCTTCAGTTTGTTATCTTTCTGCCTCATTTTTTAGGGTTAAAAGTCAGTTTATTTAATTGACTCGAACACTGAGGAGTGTGTGCGCAGGAAAGAAAGGGGGAGGGAGATCGGATGAGAGACTCCCTTTGGGGATGCTGCTCTACACCTGCAAAAACAGAGAGCCTCACCATGAGCTTATCACTCATAGTGTGTCTGCGGTGTGTGTGTGTGTGTGTGTGTGTAATGATACTGACAGATAGTACTGTCTGTGGTTTGGCAGCTGAACACAGCTGATGAAGCAGCACCTTGTTACTCTGATATTCAGCGTGGTGTAGGTTTAATCTGCTGCTCTGCTCTGAGAACCTCTTGTTTCAGTTAAATGAAGGTTTTGGTGAGCAGATATGGAGCAAATTACATTTACAGTGTCTACGACAAAAAACTGTTAAGAAAGAAAGTAAGACTTATAGAAAACTGGCTCTCCGTTAAAGGTGTAAAGGAGAAAAAAAGGGGTCTCTCCTGTTCTCTCCTGATTTGCTTGTTTTAGCCATTTTACCTTTAATGACATGGAAACCCATGCTTGTGTGATGGTTGAAGTCCTGTCAGTATGACTATTATTGATCATGTAGCCTGGCCACTTGGCCACAGGGTGGCTGGTTGGTCATGAGGATGACTCTCACCTGGGATGGTAGGGGTCCAAACGCTGCCCCGGCCCTCCTTCACCCTGCCACACTTTGATGGCATTGCCATAAAAGTTCATTTTGGTTTTGGATTATTTCATGTCCTGTTTTTACCACAAATTTAAGTTTGACAGCAGCCAGTTATAACATCCTGTTGTCAGGTTCAACACAAGCCTCTTCATAGCTCATAAATGTGAGTCAGGTGTGTTGCAACAGGGAATCATCTAAAACCTACAGGACAGTGAAGTGTTCTCTTAAAATGAAGAACAAGACAACAAATGTGTGTTTTTTCTTTAAATATTGTTGCTCTCATCTCTCTTTGACAAGAGCTCAAAGCCAGAGAAGAGTTTCCTTCTTGTTCAAAAGAAGTTTTCCTCCTCTCTGCTGCTGCCTTGTTCATGCTCAGGATGGACAAACAAAACTGAATTGAATAGAAGATTCAATACAATCCTATTGTTTCCTTAGCTAGACGATAATTTTTCATGAATCAGTGTATATGAACACAGTTAAGGCCCATTTACGATCTATGCCAAAGACAGATACAGAGTATTTTGTTTGACTTCTGCATCATTTAGGTGCATAATTTGGTCTGTTTTCGGAAGCCTTGCCTCTATGTGGGCTGACAGAACAAAAGTAGTAGTACCGCATGGCCACTGAGGCAGTGCTTGATAGTACAGATGATGTGCGACTGGCGAGAGGAACAAAGACAAAGAAACTGGGATGAATTTAATAACTGGTCTGAATATGAATTGAGAAGAATCAAGTGTTAGGATACTGTCAGTATGGGTCTTGACTGGTATTTGATGAAAAGTTTGTGTCCCACAGCTCAGAAAAGGAAATCAAAAACTGTCTTGGTCAGAGAATATCCACCATGGATATCCCCATGCATGAGACGTGTCTGAGGATATCCAGGCAAAAATATTTCCCGTTTTTGCATTTTTGAGACCACTCCCATCACTACGATGCCTCTTTTTATATCTCTTACTGGGAATGCACATTATCATGACCTACTCTGTGTCACCATATTAATCATATAAATAATTGTAAAAACTCAAACAAAAAAAATTTATTACCTAATGAGATGAACTTGCTACGTTAAGGAGTGATGAAAGTATAAGAGCACTGAGGTTTGATAGACAAAGCCTTTTACTTTTTGAAAGGGTCTTTTATTATTGATTAGACTCAAGTGGATCATAGCAAGTATTTGTTTTGATTTGGCAATGATAAACAAGCTTCAAACCCTTTTTCTCCTCTCCACGCAGACATGTTGATTGGACATATGGGGGTCAGGAGGCTGGCAGACTGGACTCATTCAATTGGGCAACATTAGCTACAGTAGGTTAGGTAATACGTCCACCAGAGTTAGGTAACTACTCTCCTGAAAGTTGTCGGCACAGGTCGGAGCTAATAGCATACCGCAGGATGATGAAGGCACTCTGCTGCTGATATAGATAGTAGTTTGTAGTTTGTATTCTGGAGGGGAATTGTGGCACCGATCCTCCCATCAGATCATCAAACTGGGATCAGTTTTCCAACTTCCAAAGCAGGTAAAACGCTGCAACTCTTTAAAAAAGTACTCAAAATAAAGGCTGCCATGCTCGTTGTTGACGATAGTGACTGACGAGAGACATATAAATCTTCCTACTCCACAAGGTTCAACTTGCTGTGCAATGAAACTTTTTAGTCTTTTAAAATCACCCAGATCAAGCAAGTAACAATATCTGGTCGTTGAAATATAGGCATGACACACTCGAGTAAAAATACTTCATGTAAATTAGTGGAATAGAAACAATTTTGAAGAATAACTTGACGCACCAGCTGTTTCAAATCTGAATTCAGATACAATAAACTAATATTTTCCAGATATGATCAAATATTGTAGATATTCCTAGACGTTGCACTAATTCCTGAGTAAAAGATGCCATTATTTTGTTCTTTTTATTCTTTTTGTTCTTATCACTTTTTTTTCAGCTAAGAACTTCTTTACTGAATTAAATTCACCAGCAGTGAGACCTGCACCTTTAGCCTTTGACAACACAATGCCACCTAATTTACTCACTTCAAACCAATCTATGAAAATGTGACTGACTGAATAAATTTTATTTTCTTCCAGCTTTTTTAACTTTTAAAACCAAAGTTTTCCCTGAATTGTTTTTTTTTCTAATTGAAAGAGAAACAGAGATCTCTATTTTAGGCCCTTGTTGTTCATCATCTACATGCTCCCACAAGCTCAGGTCATGGAAACAAACAAAATATCTTGTAATTATGATGAATGGCTAAAATGGCCTATTTGGAGACCATGTCTGAACTGACTGTGTTTTACCCTTTACTCTGCATTGATTCATCAGAAATCACCTGCACAGAGATGACATCATATATGGGGACAGATGGCTCAGGTGGTAGGGTGGGTCATTCAGTGATGTGAAGGGTGGTTTGAATCCCGCCATTCCCACCTCAGCCACTTGAGGCATTGCCTCCAGTGATGGCACCGCTGGTAAAACTCAATTGTAAGTCGTTTTGAAAATAAGTGTCAGCTAAATGACAGTAATTCAATTTCTATGACCTAACTGAGTTTTAGAGCAAAGAGATATTCAGACAATATCGGAGGAGAAGAGAGAGAAAGGGATAAGACAAGAGTCAAGATAAGACTGTCTTTTAGAGAGCTAGTACAGGTAGGATGCAGGATGGATGCTGGATTAGCTGTTGATGGGGGAGCATCACTGACAAAATGTCTGTAGTGCATCTTTAAAAAATCTCTCAGGTGTTCCCTTTACTATCACTTTCAGATTTTCAAACAGAATTTGTAGTTGCAGAGAAATGCTCATTTTATTAAGATTATAAAAATATCAAGCTGAGGCCTACAATCAGGTGCGGGACTAAAAGAGTTAGAACATCAATTAAGATTTTTTTACTATATGGAAACTGATCCTGCTAAAGCAGCTGCCTAAATGAGCAAGGTGGTTCTCTTCTGTGTGGTAACGGGCATTTTCTGTAGATTACCTACTTAAATAGTTAAAAACAGTTTTTACTTAAAGCCAACTTTACTTTTCTTTTTTCCTGCAGTTTTAGTTAATCTTTGGTACATCCTGCCTAAACCTGAGCTCTGTTGGTTTAAAGATAACATAAAATAGTATAAAATCAGTATTACAGGTGTGTTTCCCCCACTCTTGTTTTTTTTTTTTTTCAATTTTAACATTTTTTTGTTAAATATTCAAGAGAAACTGCACTGCAAATGCATGAAGACAGCTGCAACGTGAAGTTAAGTTGACAATGGTGTGCAGTATGTTGGAAACAAAAAGACAGGGTGAGTGCATGTTTATCCATAGGAAGAATAAAACTACAGATTAGATGGTTTTGTGCAAGTTAAAGCAGGATTAACTCGGTTAAGTGCTTTTTGTATGTAAGCTTTGACCTCCTGAATGTTTGTTCAAGTGAGGTAGTCAAAAATACATTTAATCTAATGCACACAGTGATGTTTTTAATGGAACCCTGACTCTAGATTTTCAATTTAAACCCAATATTTAAGATTTACTCAGACATTATGCAGATAAAATGACAAGAAATAAAACTTGAATAAAAAAAAGGTTAACATTTTACCTGTGACAGTTTTTATTAAAACAGGTGGATGCTCTGCTCGAAATGCATGTGCGGAAGATGTAAAAATATCTCTGTGGAAGTCTGTCGGGGCAGATGACTCCAGTCAAACAAAGATTTCAACATTTCTATAATTCTGTTCAAATGTGCAGCGTGGTGAACATGAAGGCACACAAAGCAGGCGAAGGAGTCAACTCTGCAACGATGCTGGAATACTGATATGTTCGCTCTGTGTGCGTGTGTGTGTGTGTAGGTGTGTGTGTGAAGAGCTGGCACGAGATAGCAGTTGCCCCCCTGGGCTGTGCCAACGTGGCACTGCCCCCTCTACCGCAGCATGGCACAGTCGCAGTCTTTGTTGTGAAACTGGCTGTGTTTGTGAGGGTGTTATCTTCTGGATGTGTGTGTGTGTGTGTGTTTGTGCTGGAAAGAGAGGTTTCCAAAAAGAACCAACAAAGAAATATTAAAACAGACAAAGTGAAACTAGTGTTTTGCTCAGATGAACTTAACATTTGTGGGTGTAAACTGGAAATAATTCCTGTCTTGATTTTTGCATGTCTTATGTGCATCATCTCTCTTTTTTCTTTTTTTTTCAAGATATTTTATGTTATATTTTATTTATTTTATTTCTAGGCATTTATGGTATTTCTGAATTGTTAAGGAAGTGGTACAAGCATCTCCTTTTACTTTGTCCTCATCATGTGTCCTCTCGTTGCTCTTATTGCTTGTATTGCCTTGGTTACACCCTGCTTGTTCCCCCTTTTGTTGTTTCCAGTCTACAGCAAGTTGAAGGTTTAAGGTTTAAGTGTTTTATCCAAAGTGTCCTCTGGCAAACACTGAATGAATATGTTTGTGGCTCAAATTGTAAATTGCTTTGAGTGGTCATTATGTCTTGCTACCAACCTCAAGGGGGCACAGCTGCATAACTGACCTTTTACCTTCTGACTGCCATCAGTGTATACAGAGCCATAATTAACAAGAAAGAATGACTAAAATTATACCGCTGCACTGCTGTGGTATGTTCCCAGAGGTCCTTGCTGTTCTCTTTCTGACTCATGCTAAACAAATAATGTTATTTGTGTATTCCTGTAACACATGAGTGAGGGTTACGCCTTGCTTAGAGCCCTTTTTATTAAGTACTGATGAGTTCAGTCGTGTTAAGTAATCAACTGTTTTGTGTTGTGTAAGAATTCACAAACAGCCAGCTTGGATTAAAGTGTTAATACTTTAATTATAAGTATCAAAAGTGTCTGAGTTGTTTCATTGTCTCTCTTACAGTACTGTGAGTGTGTAGAGGTGTTTGCTTTGTGGTTTTGTCTAAACTGAACAAGTCTGTAATGTGTGAACAGATGTTTCCTGTGACAAGCTTTTAGGTAACAGCCTTGCCGATTCTCTTACTGACTATGTGGATCTTCACAGACAATTACAATTTTTGGGGAGGGAAAGAAAGACATTTTTAGGTGTTGCTGCAGTTGTTTCAAAGCCAAACTGAAATATTCTGTCAGATTTTCTGTTGAAGCTACAAAAGTTCTTATTTCTTTTTTTCTGATTGGCTGGAGAAATATCAGATTTTGCCCATCAGATATAGCCACACAGAGGACAGAAACATGCTAAAATCTCAAGATTTTACAGCTTTGGCTTCATTACAGTGGCAGACAAGAGACAGGCTTGCAGAGGCTGAAATGAGGGGTGGCCAGGGGTGGCTGCAGCCGCCACACTTTATTTTTATTGCACACATATAACAGTAAAAGTACAATGAACTTAATCACAAATAAAGATTAGTAAGAGCAAGAAAAACATCTTGAGAATAAAACTCCACTCATCATGGAAAATGTAATGTAAGCTTTGCCATATTGCATGCTGGGAATACTACTTCAGTCTATTACTGTTGCCTAATTAGTTTTTTGGATAAGAAATTAAGGATCGTAATTGAAAATAGGAAAATAGTCATTTACCTGTAAAAAAAATGACTCTCTTATCTTGAACAGCATCTGTTAGTCAAAAAAACGTGTTACTAATAACCCATTTATACTTCACACAGAAGATGGATTGCAGATAGTTGAATAATTTTCTCCATCCTCAACAGGGTTTATGTTGTGTGTAGTTGGTGTGTTTTCAGGGCCTATGTAGAGGACCCATCACTTGTTGCAGAAGACAGACCAATACCTCTGGTAAGCGCAGGGTCATTGTTGAGCAGTATGGCTGAAAATTGACCAGGGAAAAGATCAAAACAGAAAAGAAGAGGTACGTAAGGAAGAAGATGACAACGACAACAACTGTAAAGATGGGTGGAGCTTTTAAAGAAAGGTTGTGTGAGTGCATTGGATGTGTCAGGTGGCTGCAAACAACTTTATAGCAATGGATTTACTCCCACCAACCGGTACAAAACTTCACCAGAACGCAGGACTGAACTCTGATTTCAGCACTGCTGCTAGTGGGTGAATTGATAACCATGGCAACATAAAAGACGCATGGAAATATGAAGGGTGCCGATGTTTGACAATGCTTGAAATGGACATACCTATTATGTACTTAAGGGAGCATAAATTGAACTAAACACTACAAGATCTTTCACTTTAATAGTGGACTAAATGGCTGGATGGAGGGGAAAAAGGGCTGACTGAACAGAAAAGAAAAGCAGAGAGCTAAGAGAGGATAAAAGACAAAGAAAAGAAAAGAACAGCAACAGCAACTGTACAAACAGAAAAACCAGCTGTTGCACCTGTAACCAAACAGAAAACAGAGCAGGCAATCATCGGGAGCACCAGAAGGAAGCTGGTTTTCCCAACCCAATCTCATCAAAAATGTGTAATAACAGAGAACGTAGTATTCCCACATTTCATTAAGTAATCTGAAATAATGCATGTCTAAACAAAGAAAATACGAATTTTATACATAAACTGAATGGATACTGTGAAAATAAAGTGTAGATTTGTCGCTAGAAAAGTCATCAAAACAAAGGTAAAGGCACAATCTATGTTAAAATATTGCAATTTTCCCTGAAACGGGAATGAATGTCCTTCATGTTTTAAATTCATGCCTGGGAAAACTCGACAGTCACGTGATCTAAAGTATGTCCATAGAAATGAATGACAAAAATAAACGTAGCAATACTACAATTTCAGAGGCGTTTTTGTGAAATGGTTACGTTTTACACTGTGGACCAACGTA
>JBBBVT010000020.1:22361100-22372392 GCA_037177035.1 Craterocephalus eyresii | reverse complement strand
GTGTGTGTGTGTGTGTGTGTGTGTGTGTGTGTGTGTGTGTGTGTGTGTGTGTGTGTGTGTGTGTGTGTGTGTGCAAGTCAGCTGGCGTACAGGTGCGCCTCTGCCTCGCCAGCACTTCCTGGTAATTAATGACTTCTTCCTGCCTCCCTCTTTCTCCATCTCTCATGGTTGCGATGGTGGAAATTGATGACATGTGAGCACGCTTCTTTTTTTCCCCAGTCATATGAGGACGGAGGGTCGAGTGGGAGAGGAAAAGATGGAGAAAAGAGAAAGAGGGAGGGAGATAGAATCACTTAGGAAGTGTTGGTTTTGTTGAACCAAGTATACCATCCATCACGGGAGCGACTTTATTCTTTTCTAATCATGTCTGCCTCTGTTCTGCATGCTGCATCTCTCCACCTTCTTCTGCTCATCATCTATTTTTGTGGCACCCCTTCTCTCCGTCTCTCTCATCCTTTGAGTGTCTGTCCTCAGATTTCTTTTTCCTCCTCTCTCTCTGTACGTGTCTATGCATCTCTCCCTCCCTTTCCGCCTCTCTCTGGTAATCTATCTTAGTTAATATCGTTTCTGCGAGCAGCTGGGTACCGGAGCCTGACACACTCACACAGAAAGATAATGACACAGAGAAAATACAATAAGTAAAACAGAGGCAAGAGACGATTATTACAGGATTGTATGGTTGGAATGATAATACTATGAAGATACTCATAAATCCCTGTACAGCCTCTGAGCACAGGGAATTGTGGGTAAAATGCAGGTTTGCTGAAGATTAGCTGCACATTTGTCAGCTAGTCGTTGTTATGACTTTTTATTTCTGTTTGTGGAAATACCTCAACACCTGTTGGATAGATTGATCTGAGGCACATTGGATGTTTTCATTGTTTACCTTTTATTATTCTATTTATCGTTTTGTTATTGTTTTTCTTTTGTCCTGCCCTCTGCAGCTGGTGCAGCATTTAGCAGCCGGACAGCATCTCTCCTCGACCTTCTGATTAAATCAAATATTCCGTCTGGTTTTAATACTTTACATGGCTGTGCACCTGTCTATATTACTGAGATCTGTCCTTACTGGAACTCCAGCTTTATCAGTTATACTGCTTTTATCTGTTTGTTTTTATTTTTTAATCTGTCTCTTTTTACTTATTAATTTTTGTTTAATCAATCAGTAAAACGATAACAATTGTTTAATCAATACAAATAGAAGTAATGTCAACAATAATATCAAACAAGAAATTCCAGCTCATCCAAACTCAAGTGTAGTGAGAATTTATTTGGCAAAAAGAGAACATGATATCCAATGATGATGATGTTGTGTAAATAAAACAAGATAAAATGAAGTTGCAAATATACATATATTATTAAGTTATGAAAAACACTCAATTATGAAAATTTCAAGTGTGTATTATGGGGACAGCAATCAGTGTAACACAGGTAAAGTAATATAATTTCTGAAACAGCAGCTCATTAAAAATAGATCTGTTTAACATTTTTAAAGTCTAAAATAAATTAAATTAACCAAGATATACAAAAATGTGTGGATTATTATTATTATTAATAATAATAACTACCTTTATTATTATTATTATTATTATTATTATTATTATTATTATACATTACCATTATTATTATAAATGATATAATGCCTGCTTTGTGAATTCTGGTCATTGTTTATTTTATTTCTCTTTAAGTAACAAATTTATTCTATTTTTTTCTTTGCTTTTATTTATTCATAACTATGTATTTATTTTATATTATTTAATTAGTTATCATATATCTAGAATTACTAATTTATTAATAATTTTGTTACCATCATATATGATTATTAATTTAGTCCATATTTAAATTGTTTTAATTTTAGTCTAGTCTTTTTCTTTTCCTAATGTTTTACTTGTATTTATTTCGTTTTTGTATAATTGTAAATACATTCAGGTGTTAATGTACTTGTATAGTTTTGTGCAGTACCGGGTCAACTGTGGAACAATTTGACTTTGATTTGATTCCCCAGAAGATAGGCCCTGATGCTTTGTTCATTCTCTGAGTGTTTGTCATCTGCTTTGAACCCTATTCATCCATAAAGAGCAATAACAACCCTGTCTTGCTCCTTACGGTGCTGCTAGCACGCTGATATTAGCATTTAGCTCAAAGATCAGCTGTGTCAGTTTACAAGAGTGTGTTACGTTGCTGGAAATGGTTCAAGTGGACGTCAGACATGTGTCTTTCACTCTGCGGCGTGTTTGGTTCAACATGTTAAAGCCAGCTCATGCTTTCTGCTGAAGACCTTTTGACGATGCTTTCTTCATTATCACCGTCTGGATGATTGTCCTGCAGGTGGCTCTGTGCATGACCGCGTGCAGCCGGAATATTTAGATCAGGCCTTTTTAATCTCCAGGCTGCACGGCGGTGTGGTGGTTAGCACCATCCTCTCTCAGTAAGGACCTTTCCTGTGTGGAGTTGGCCTGGTGGCTTTTCTCTCCAGGTGCTCTGGCTTCCTCTCACAGACCATAAATATGTGTGTCGGGTGAAATGGTGTCTCTAAAATCTAAAAAAGGGTGATGATGACCCTGGAATAAGTGGGTATGGATGGATGGACGGACGGACGGACGGACGGACGGACGGACGGGCGGACGGACGGACGGACGGGCGGATGGATGGACGGACGGATGGATGGATGGATGGATGGATGGATGGATGGGTTATGACTGGGCCCCAACTATGGGAACCACTTTGTTTCACACGAGTTGCGTAAATGAGAGAATATGACCGAGTAAAATCAAACTGAAGACAGACAGGTACAGAGGCACAGACAGCGAGACTGGCAAACGGCTACTTTCCTTCTCCAAGTTGTCTAGTTGCCAGGGTGACGGGTCAGACTGGCTTAATGCTCGAGCAAAAGAAGGGAAAAAATAGCAGAAAAGAAAGAAAGGGGAGCACAATCAATGAGACCCTTTTTTGTTTTAGTGGGAACCTCCTTTTAGCCCCCGTCGACACACACACACACACACACACACACACACAAACTTGAGCCCTTATGGATGGACCAGGAGGACTGAAACTAGTGTGACTGTGTGCCTTTGTGTCTGACTCCCTCTCCCTCTCTGTGTCCAACTGACTTTATTTAAGACAAGGGCCCTTTTGTTTTAAGCCGGAGAATGGCTCTGAGGCTGAGGCTGGCCTTGTAATTGGCCTACTTAGGCCCTGTTTAGCATGAGAAAAGTCTCCTTGGCCCTTCAGTGCCAAGCTAACTTTTGTTTTCAAGCCATGGAGAAGACAGACTCGCTGATCAGAATTCAGATTACGGCAAAAAAAAAAGAAAAACAACCCATAACCCCCACCTCTGAAACCTCTAAACACACGCCTCCGCCCTCCGCATGAAATACACCGCACACTAATTACTTAACGAGGAGCTGGGAAAAAAATCCACACTTCAACAGAGTGATGGAGGAGTCTGTTTGAAGCAGGAGGAGGAGGAGGAGGAGGAGGAGGAGGCAGGTTCTTTTTCACCTCTTTCTTCCTCGTCAAACTTTTTGTGGCACCTAGAAAAAAAGCAGGACAAACCGTCCTCCATCCTGCTGTCTCTCCTCGCTCTGAGTCGGCCCAGATGCCACTTGTTGCTGCTGAAATCATTGAACTTCATTAGCGGGACAATGTGTGAACGCTTTGCTAAGTCTGACCCGTAAACAGTCTGAGGGAAGAAACGACAGTGCAGAGGGAAAGTTAGGCTGAGCTGAGGTGAACGTCTCCATGCCGGACACCATGAGGTAAATACCTGCACATATCTGCTCACTCTGAGGTGTCTGAAGTAGAAGAGGCTCAAAAACAAGTTTCTGATGTTTAATACTTAATAGCAGAAATGATGTAGAGATATGTCTCAAAATGGATTGATTTTTTTGTGAGAATAATCCTAAAAATCGTCTTCTAAGCTGTAGTCTTTTATTTCTTATTCAGTCACTAAATATTAAAACAGGTTATTTTAAACAGTTTGATATGACATAGTATATTTCACACCCGTTTGTAACTGTGAAAACTTGTTTTCACTCAATTGCCAATTTACTGCAAATCCTAGCTAACATAAAACTCCCAAAAACGCTTAGAAGATTCAGGTGGAATAATCTGCCAGTGCAGTAAGACAGTACATGTTTTCCAGGCCCTGAGATTTATCTGAGTAGCCTGTCAGTGCTTCTTTCCAGGTTCAGCCATCCTACTGCAGTGGGAAATTATTTTATTTTTTTCCGTCTGACTTCAGTCCTTCCAGTTTAACTGCTGGGGTTGTTGGTGTTGATGATAACTGTAATAGTAGAATAATAAACTATTACAAAACTATTCTGACTTGGTCTTCTAGACATTAATAAAATAATTTGGGTTTATCTACATTTTTAAAGTTCCTGATCACCCACAGAAGAAACTATTTAAATGTTCCTGTTATTGTTGTTGTTACTGAGACATTGTTATTGGTGATAATAACTGTGGAGTAAAAGTCGGATAGGAACATCTATAGATTATGTATATTGAAGTTTGATCGTGGTCTTTGATGTAAATAACAAAAAAATTTAGATAATTTAGGACCATATATTCCTGAATATTTTCAACTCTGCAGCCTGTATCAGTAGTTGAAGTCAGTGGAAAACAGGATGAAAGAAACACTCTTCATGAAACAGATCTTCCATCGAGACTGGTAAAGTCGAAAAGACAGCTGAACCGCCTGATTCCTGGGCCGACTGGGCATAAACTGGAGTTTGCAGAAGTAAAGATGATGCTGTTTATTTTATAGACATGAATATTTATATGATTTTAGGGATTTTTCTGGTGGAGATTTTTAATATCTTGAGAATGAAAGAGTTCGTGCTGAGGCTGGGTTACTGTTAACCTTGCTGTTTACCTTCAAAGATCATTTTGGATTGTTGTAAACACTCGACATCCTGATCAGTTTTCCAATATCTCAGATAAAACTTGCATCTATGAGCATATTCCCACTGTGTGAAACTTTGCAATGAATGTTCCAGATAAATCCAAAGTTGTTCCCGCCTGCCTTCCTCCCCTCTTTCACATCCTTTCATTTTTTTGTTTTAGAAACTTCCACTCTAATTGACTGGGAATATTAACCAGCTTATAAAACAGTTTTGTCTTCAACATTTACACCATTTAAAAAAAAAGGTTTCATTATGCGAAAATAATCTCAGACAAATGATCTGGGATTGAATTTAGCTAAAATCTGTGTCAGCCTGCCGAGCCCAGAAATTTGTTTTGCTTTTCAACAAAATTAAACAACAAATTTCTGATGTTTCAGTTTTTATTGCTTTGTGTAAAATCTGCTGAAGATGACGGGCGGATCGTCAGCTTAGTAACACTCTTTCCTTTTTTTGTCTCTATCCAGTCCATACTGGGGGGTGAGATGGATTTGGGGAGCCCCGGTGCGTCGTCGCCTACAAAGCCGGTCGGTCAGTACTACCAACACTACAGCTCCAACCCACGGAGGAGAGCGCTGCCTCTGGACACCATGGGTAAAAAGCTTCCAGAAAACACACACAACGCAAAACACACACTCTACAGACCTACACACTGACCGAGCCCATCGATCTAATCATGAGAAACGTTCAGTACAAGCAGAGTTAACTTCACACACACCAATTTAACCTTTAGTTTATTTATTTGTTTCTGCAAAGTTCAGTTCATTCAGAATGGAAACACACGACCAACACACACACAAACACAGAAAGAGGATAATTCAGATTTCTGCTTAACATCTGGCTTTTAGTGTTTCTGTTTCTTGTTATTTTATCTTATCACACTTTATTTATGCAGCAAAAGAAAAAAAGGTTCCTTGTGGTTGTTGAGTTTTTTAACATGTTTCTGTGTTTCTGATTGTTCATTTCATCAAACGTGGGTCAGAATAATTTCATTCATCTTCAGGTAGTCGGCCATAAAGAGGTTATAAAAGCTGTTAAAGCTTTGGATTAATGGTCTCACAGGGTGTGTGAGTTATACAGTTGTATCATTTTCTGGACGCTGGTAGAAAGTGGGAGTGTTTGCTTGGAATGGAAGCCTTCACTGGTGTGAAGAATTTAAAGACCAATATAAAAGCTGAAACCAATCTTTGGGGTTTTATAAGATCAAGTTGTAGCTGAATTAATTATTATGAAAATATGTTAATTATTGAATGATTTTTGCTATTTTGTTTAATTTACACTGAGATTAGTTCTTTTTTTTTAAAAGCCTGTTTTAAACCATAAATGTAACGTTTAATAATGTAAAGTGATCTGATGTTTTAATCCTGATGTTAAAATGGTCTTCCAGTGTGTGTTGAGATCCATTTTTAGTTTCATCCAAAACCCCGGAGGGGTTGAAACTGTCTAATCAATGCTGTAACCTCCTACGACCCCGCCTCCATGTACGAGGAAGTTATGTCTGCGCCACAATACTTCACTTCCTGTACACAACATGGACACTAACTGCTATTTGCCATAAGCGAAAAATATTGGCCCAGATTATGTAGAAGACATCTAAAATGTAAATCAAATTTAAGCTTGGGTCTCATAGGTATAAAATCTTCCTCTCTTAGATTTTGAGGTTTGAATTTTAATTTTAATTGTGTATGAGCAGTAATAAGAAAGAAAATTTTAATAATATGTTTCCTAGTTCATTGTATGTACACGAAACACAGAAAGCTGCGAGCCGTGTGGCCGTCCCACTTCTCTGTGTGTGTTTGTGCTTTCAGAAAGGACGTACAGGCGGTCTTTTAAAGACCAGGACAAAAGTGTCCACAGCGAAGCCTTGGTAGCGTTAGCCTTGAGAAGACACAAGCACACGCAGACTTGTACAGCAACCGGGGGGCAATTTCCAAAAGAGATTCACTTTCATTTTTCCATCAAAGTCTCACCTTCCAAGTTAATAGGCCGCCGCCTCGCTCCCCTTGAGAAGAAACCCTGAGAAAAATAATACGAATATGTCAAAAGCTGCCCTCCATCATCCCTGTCCTTTTTCCAGCACAGTGTCTTTTTGCTTTCTGCATCTGATTGTGTCGCGCTTGTTTGCAGTGAAAGCTGTCTTTGTAAATATATTGATGGCGCAGGAGGGGAAGTGGCCTCCCTCCTCCTCCTCTTCACCCGGCTCGATAAATTCAAACAAATCCAACAAAAACCTTCTTTTAAAAGAAAAAAAGCCTCTTGGCCTGGTAAACCCTGATACACGGATTCATTGTTCTTTGTTTTTATTTTGCAGAAATTCACCCCAAAAAAGTGCGAAAGGTCCCTCCCGGCTTGCCATCCTCAGTAAGTGATGACATGCCTTTTTATTATTAGTAGTACAAGAGTATTTTTGTTCATTGTGTGTGATTAAGAGGAAAGGGTGCTGCTATATTTGTACATTTTGGATTCATAGAGTTGAGTTTGTGGCGTAAAGGAAATGTTTTTGGAAAAAGGTGTGAACATTGCCATGTTTTGTGTATTTGTGGAGGTTAAGATGAGTTGGACACAAACAGCTTTCAGCTCTGTTGTTGTTTTGGATGAGATTCATGCCATAAAATGACTCCAAATAAATAAAAAAAAATGCAAAAAGATCAATCAAAATACTAATAACAGAATAACTAACAGCAATTACAGGAACTGAAATCTGTTTTGATGACAAACAACAAAAGCTGAGGTTTTTAAAACCGCTTATTGATCAGTAAATGAGCAGGATTTGTCAGAGCTGCTTTGTTTCTGTGTTACTGATGAACTACCTATCCTGCGATTGGTCCGATCCGTTGGCGCTGATGCTCCGACCGCTCGTGCTGAGGCTAGGATGAGATATTTGTCAAAGGATTGCAGGAGATGAAGATGATGATGATGCTGGAGCCAGGACGGACACAAACAGCTGCTGCCTTTTTCTTCTTGCTGCTTTTTCCCCCGTTTGGCAGGAAAGTGATTATTTGCAGTGAGAATGAGTCGCATGATCTACTCCTACGTTTATTTTATTTTACCGATAAAAAGAAAAACCTGTTTCTGATGTCTGACTTCTGAGGCTGTCCTTAAATGTGCCGATTTTGGGCGAAACCAGCGTCTGATCAGAGAATTTCCCTGTTTCGTGTTTGTGTTTTCTCTGCGACTGAGCGGACCCCAGCTGCTGCTCTCAGGCCCGAAGCCTGGCCGCCGTTTCACGCAGCAGCTGTTTCACTTTATCTGCCTGTTTTTTTAAGTTGAATCTTGTTCGTAGCATGCTATGTTTAGCCTTAGGTTGCTAATGGGCAGTATATTTCTCTCCAAATTCAAAGCCCATCTCAAGTATGAACATTTTGTTTCATGCATGTCAAAGATGGCTTCTTTTTTTGGGGGGGGGGTTAGTCACAGCTGTGGCGCCCATTAGATTTATTTCTGATTTTGTTGTACAGGAGGGGAGATTTCCTCCGATGCTGACCTCATTAATGGCCAGTTAGCGGGGTCTGAATGTACAGCGTGTCAGCCGCCTCTTTGGCTCGGCGGGAGTCCGCCTTTCTGTGGCCTTGGCCTGCTTTGTCCCCGTTTCCTGCCCTCTTTCCTCCTCCTCCTCTCTGTGTCTACAGCAGCAAGAGGAGGGAAGGAGGAAGAGAGGGGAGAGAGGAAGGAGGAAGAATGGAGAGCAGGAGAGGAAAGGAAGGGCGAAAAAAGGAAAGCAGTACTGTATTTGGACATGAATTGAACAGGAAGGTCAAATTTACGTGTAAAAAAAAAGTTACAATTTTCTGGCACTAGTAATCAGTTTTACCATGTTGATACAAGAAACGATTCCCAGTTTGAAACTGAGAGACTTAACCAAGCCTGTGTCTTATGAATGAGCTGGAAATTCTGGTAGTAACAACCCCACAAATCCTCCATCACCAAAACAAATCTGGTGGCTTGTGGTCGGCTGTTTACAAGCAGCAGGATTGGCCCGGCGCAGGCTGAGACACTGAACGCATCCTAACCTAACTTTGTAGAAAGATACGTTCAAATCTTTCTGCATCATACATGAAATAGATTTTTCTGCTTCCCTACAACATCTGCACCAAACAGACTTATTCATGCTTTCCCAGGATGAGTTCAAATACGACTTCTTCCAGAGGAGCATGATGCACAATTAAATTGTTCTTTCCTTTTTTAATATGTATATTGGTGCCACTGAAGGAAAACAAAGAGTTTATCCCGTTACAATGCTGTGATTTAGAAATAGTAAGCTCAAAACTTTGTAATGTGATTGTTTTTTTATTTCACATTGTACAAAAAAATGATCACGTCATAATGAATGGTTCATTTTAAAAAGTAAAATATATGTGAAATGCATTATATAATTCCAAAAATGTTATATGTGAAGGTAATAGTAAAACATGAACAGCATCAATGTGAAGCATAATAGCTCACTGCAACGTGAAATGTAGTATATTTTTGTTATAATGTGATACATTTCGCATTTTTATGATAAAACTCCCATTTTAACCTAATAGATCTCTGTAAAATCATGAAACAGAATGTAAAACATAATGGCTCATTGTAAGAATGTGAAACAATAGTCTTATTGTTATAATATGGCACGTTTTGTCATTTCTCATTACGCTACACCGCAATAGTTTTTTGTAAAAATGTGAAATATATCAACATGAAATGTGATCATTAATTGATAAACTATGAAATTTAATTTTAAACTATGATAGTTATATTTTTACCACACATGGTACACATTTACCATTTTTACAATGAAACTGCAACGTTGTAACATGACAGATGGGAGTAAAATTGTGAAATGCATCATATGATAGATTTATTGTTATAATACCAAAAATGTTTTTACAATGAAGCTATCACATCATAGTGATATGGTCCCTTTTTCCCCCAGTTACCAGCATTTCCAAACTTCTATCCCAAAACATTTATTTTTAACTGCTAATCTGAAAGGAATTAACACACCTCTGCCACAAGGGGGCAATGCTCAAACTTGCTCTGACATGGAAAATGTTCAGGGGTTTTTTCAGAGATAGTACATGTAAAATGTGGAACATAAAAGTAATGTTTATCGTCAGAGAACTGTTACACACAAAGCTCTCTGGCTTTCCTGCGCTTCATCCTGTTTGGTATAAAATCGGTTGTTGTTGGCTCGAGTCGGGGATCCCAGCTGGAGCTTTCAGCTGTCTGATCTGTACTCTTAGCTTTTCACAGAACAGCACTCTGTCCGCTTGTGCAGGCTTGAAGCTGTATCTGTACGATCAGATACATACTGTACGCAGGAGTAAATAACGACTCTCAACCTTTACAAGGTAAGATGAAGTAGAAAAGTTAATAACTGGACTCTGGACTCAGACCAGAGCCTCCGGCTGTCTCACCTTTTTATTCTAAACGGCAGCTCATGGTTTTATATGAACACATTATTATTGGACTAATGTGGATTATGTGATCAATTTCATTTAGTCAAGATAATTTTGTTTGCATTTAATGACACAAATGTGTGTGTTGCTGGATCACTTCAAACTCACTGCAGGTAGTTTGATGTTTGTTTTTTAGGAAATTAGCTTAGCATTTCAGAGCCTCAACCAAAACCAGCAAGTGTTTTGTTGTTATGTTTTCTCTTTTTTTGCTTTGTAACGCTTAGTCCTCCTTCCTACAACCTGCATGCCGCTCACTCCTGTGGAACCTACCCGTACAGTTGTAAAGGGCTTTTACCGACACTGTTGTGATCCAGTTTTTTGGATGTGGTTGCGCTGTCTTTGCTTTCATGTGTGAGGCAGTGCGAGCCGTCGCTGCTCTAACCCCCAAAACCCACCGCATGCAGCAGCGGCACGCAAGCGCCAAGGAGCGGTCGCACGGCGCTTTGCGCCTGGCACCATCTCCCACAGCCAGCGCTGCGACTTTGCCGCAGCTCGGAGTCAGCTCGGACTCATCACAACATCGGTGGAAATACCGCGGGTTTTCAGCTTCCATCAGAGTTCCCTCTGCCTCTATTTATTAATTTAATCACCTCACTAAATGCTGCTGCAGCACCGGCTGCTGTCAGACTTTTTTCATATCCCACTCTGCTGGCGAATCTGTTGCTGTGTGACATCATTCAGATATCAGAGATCCAAAACTACTGATGACAACAAGACCTGTTTCACCGTAAATATACTTTAATACAGTGCACTAATTAAACTTTAATTATTTATCAAGACATTATTTAGAGAGATCTAGACAGAAGTTATCTGGGGTAGAGATGGTTCTTCAGCATACGGGGCATTTACAAGAGAACACGGCCGGGGGGGTTGATATTTCACAGTAAAAGACAATATACAGTGTTTTATTGTTAAAATCCACCGGATCCACTTTGTTTTTCATCGAC
>JBBBVT010000020.1:22333736-22347744 GCA_037177035.1 Craterocephalus eyresii | reverse complement strand
GTTGTTGGACACTCTTTGAGACAAGCAGGGCACTTCAGTGTGGAATAAAAGCATGTTTTTAGGGCAAAATGAGATTCAGAGTGAATTGCCCAATACTAAGCATTAGCTGGGCTGCTAGCTGCCTGCCCAGCTAAATACTGGAGCAATCTTGAATGCTCCTTTCCCCATCACTCACATGTATGAGAGGAAAGATGACAACATACCCCAGGTTGAAAAAAAGTTCTCCTTTAAGTGTTGTGCCAAAAGATTTTCCAGTTTTTCACAGATTACCAAAATAAATAGAAAAATTCAATTTAATTTAATTTAATTTCACTTTCTGAAAGACTGAAATAATTGTAAATTCCTTCAAGAAAGTGAAAAGGGGAAGACAAAGATCAATGGCTGCTTTCACCCAGACCATTTCTTTATGCAAAACAAAATAACCATTGCTTATACTTGAAGACTATGCAGCCTCTTGTGCGTGTGGGAGCAGCTACATACAAACTGACCAACAGTATCTAATGTTGGTATGCTAAAAAGTAATTTAGCCTTGACCACCATCTTTGACCTTAACTAAGTTGTCTTGATTTTCATCCCTCACCACCATTTTAAGTTTTTGGTTCAATCCAACTAGGTTACAGAGTTTCTTCATCATGATAGTGGAATGAAAACCTAATTTAGCTATAAACCTGGTCATTGCTAACCAAGTAGATTTGATTTCTAACCCGATTAAAGTGATCGACTAAATCTAATATCCACTGTTGGAACATACAGTGTTTACATGTTACTAGGGTTACCAGGCAAATGGAGTCCGTGAAGCTCATGTAACAGGATCAAAATGATCATTTAGCCCTAATCTCAATGTTTTTCTGTCACAAACCAAGAGCTTTTGATATTTAGCTTAGGCCAGACTAGCTATTGGCTAAATCCATCCAGGATGTGACAATCGCATTACTGTATTGTGTTTATATGTAACCAAGTTTACCAGCAAATTGAGAAATTATGCTCATGGCTACAGGATAAAAAGTAAATTTAGCTCAAAGCACAGTCTTTTTTTTTTTGCTGTAATCGGCTAAACCCAACTCAGATGTGGCACAATATTTTTATAACATGTTATCCTTACATGTAACCAAAGTGACCAGCCATGATGGTTGAAACAGAATGAAGAAATATTTTCTGTAGGCAAACCAAGTTGTTTTGATTACTGTCCAAACAGGAAATGAGAAACTCAACAATCAGTTATCAAATGTAAGGCTGAGATCAAATGTAAGGCTGAGATTATACAGGCTGTTTAACCTCGTATTTACGTATGCAACCACATGCTTTTTTAACCTAATCATTCACATACTTGCTTGTGTACTGTGCTTTTTACCGGAGGTTTCACGAGGGGCCTGTAGGGAAACCAGGCTGGATAGAGATGCCTAACTTGTTGGGAGTCAAAAAAGCAAATAACATGGTGAGAATATTGGCTCGTTATTGCTGTGTTTTGTAGAGCTGTTATAAGAAACAGCTGCAAAGTAGCCGATGTGTATAATACGTAAGCCCACTCTCAATTTTCTATTCCCCTTAGGGCTGGGATATACTTGCTGTGTAAGCAAGCATGCCCACAAGCTCTCTTGTTCTCTGAAAGTTTCAAGCTACTGGTCCGTTGTATTTTCAGCTCTTTTTCAATAACAATGAGTGAAATTGGATTTTAAAATCGAGGAAGAAGGACTGATAATTTTACTTTTACTGTAGAAACTAAAAGGGAAATTATTGCCACCGCTAGAAGCGGTATATGTGGCTGATTTGTACGTAAATACGGTATGTGCGGCCCATTGACGAAAATGGTGCACAAGAACCTCTAGCGGTCAAGTTGATATCGCAGTTTGCGCATGCGTCACGTTGTCCTGTGTCAACGTGAGCGGCTGACGTGTCAAACTGACATTAGTAATGCGTCATGGCAATGGTGCCTACGCGGATATGTCACCAGCAGCAAGTATATCTTGGGAAGAGCTAAGGGGAAAGTGTGATTACCCCTTTTAGTGGAGGGTTTTCCGATGCAGACTTCATGGCTGGTAGACAAACCACCCATCAGTCCCGTTCCTACTCCTTCTGTCTATCATCTTCGTCCAACCAAAGAAAATGGCCTCAGACTTGTTTTCATTTACTTTTGTAGGTCTCCATGCCCTCTAAAATAGTTCGGATCTCTCTCCAGTTGACGTGACCAACATATTTGCCAGAACAGCAGAAAAAGATGCATCATGAGGATGTGGGTAATTTCATACTTGTTCAATGAGCTTGCTGAAGTCTTTCTGTCATTTGAAATGTCACCCCTCTGCCCCTACACTGTCCCTAGTGATTGCCCGTATATTGCACATTGTGAATAGAAGCTGGACTCACTCTATGAAGTTTTTCCCAACCACCCAATAGGTCTGACACACTAATTCAGTCTTTATTTAAAAATTCTCACCATCTCTAAAGTTGTCATCGTCGTCGTCTTCTACTTCTTCTTTTCTGGTTTGCTCCTGTCCCTACTCGTACGTCCGCTGTACAGCTCAACACTGCCCCCGTGGGGTCCGTTGAAATTGCTCTGTCTCATGCGTCAGGCAGCAGATCTACAAACCCATAGACCATTTGAGAATTTTTAATTAGAGCACACTTACCAATTTATATTTACAACGTTTTGCCTTCATACCAGCGAGCAACACCTTTCTGCAGGCCTCCTGTTCCCACGGAAAGTTTGGTTAAGTTTTTTTTTTCATTTGTTATTCTGTTAACCCCCCACCGAAGAACTCCCCTCCAATTTGTTGCTTTTCTCAAAATGTTCCAGTTTTTTTAGGCTGAACAGAAAATTACAGAAAAATCACCATAAGGGCTGCTTTGCATTTTTAATTAAGAAACTAACATATGAATATATTTGCATATTATTGAGTTGCAGATTAAATCACGCATACATAATTAGCGTGCAGCAGCGCTCGTTCGTTTGCTCCTCTCTCTCTTGCTCGCTCTGTCTGCACTGTGCTTACTGCTTTTTTGGCAAGCTGTGGTTCTGATAGATGCCAGACACACACACACACACACATGCACACACACCTTACACAACCTCTCCAAACACTTTCAGGAATCGCTGTCTCTCCATCTCTGCAACTGTCAGGTTGTGTCGAAGAAAAATTAGCGTATGATTTCCTCCGTCAGAATTGAGGCCATGTCAGGTTTTTGATCCTGATTGTTCCTTAAACATTCTGTAAAACAATAAAACTATAGTTTTGATATCCATAGCTCAGTGTTTTCCCCAGGTCACTCTGTCATTTCCAAACTTAATCGCAGACCAGTTTTCCATAAATGACCTAAATACTGTATTAAAACAAGTCTGGACTGGAAAAAGTAAAATTTTTCAGTGTCCCAATGAACTTCATGGAGTCTTGCTCAGATCGATGTTGATGTTGATGAAACCTACAAAGAATAATGGATCTATTTTAAGCCGCATTATGACTCAGAAATTCCCAAAATGAATGTGGATTCAGTTTACTGGTGATGAACATGAAGACCTGACAGCGGCTGGGAGAGTTACAAAAACAAATAATTCTGTTTAAGTAATGGTGGAGGTCGGGGTGATGGCTCTGTAACGGTTAGGGAAACACTGTAGCTGGTTAACTCTGAGTTACCTTCAAGGAAATAACGGTAATTTTGACTTTGGCATCAAATCATGAATCACATGGGGGAGTGTTAGCCTGGTGGGTGTAGGGGTGGGCTTGGATCTAAGCAAGTCCCTAACTCTCCCAACTGATCCCAGGGTTCAAACGTGGCTGCCATATTGCTCTCAGGTAAATCTAGAAATTAGTAAATTCAGAGCTGAATGTTGGCCACATCTTGAATAAATAAAGCAGGAATTATTATTATTATTTTTATTTTTATTATTTTTATTATTATCTGTGTTATTGTATGTAACAGTACAGTCCCTTCCTGCAGTTCAGTACAATCATGATTAGATAGTTGTATATTATTAAAGTGTTATTTTCTGCCAGGCTGTCTGTGGATTCATGTAGCATTACCTCAAACATGACTCACAATTTAAAATGATCAAACATTTGAGTTGAAGCAAATCCAGTTTAGATTAGTTTAGTTTAGTTTAGTTTAGTTTAGTTTGGGTTGGGTTTGCTTTAGGTGAATTTGATTGACAGTCAGTGAGATATAACATGCAGTTTAGTTCAGTTATTCATGATACAGTCCAACAAAAACAGATTGTCTAAAATCAAGAAAGAAGAGGAACAGAAAGAAAAAGATTTCTTACATTTTTAAGTTGTCTCTGATAAAAAGGGGTTTTGCCTGTAAAGTTAAGCCCATACAACTTCCCTAAAGACCCAAAGATCCTATAAGGGAATGCAGTCGCCATCAGGAAAATGTTTGGATTTGATTTCTAAACCTAATGGGTGTTCTGAGCAAGGTCGGGGTGAGATATCCAACCAGTCCACGCAGATAGTCCCCCTTCCTGGTCCCTGTTCTGCTGGAGATTTCCCTCCAGCTAAAAGGGAGTTTTTCCTCACTACTGTCACCCCTTCAGCTCAGGATGAAGGATTAAATCAAAAAGAAGATTCAGACCAATCCATCGGCTTCTAAGTAATGAATCAGCTTACATGAAAACAGTTTTAAACTGGACAAATGATCAAATCTGACTGTGTCTGCAAAGGTGCCTTGAAAAGACTTTGTTGTGAATCAGCCATAACAAATTTAGATAAGATGAATTGAATTGAATTGAATTGAATTGAAATTCATTGAATTAAAGTGAAGTGAATTAAAGTGAACTGAATTGAATATAACTGAATTGAAACAGGCACTAAAAGTGCATGAGTCTGAACATCAAGCAGAGTCTGAAACTGCTCCAGATGTTTGTGTTTTTGTAGCGTCTAGCATTAAAAAAGTGCAACAAATCTCCTTTTGAGTGGAACCGAAAGAGGAAAACCTGTGCAGATTTTGTTCCAGTCTGGTTTTGCGTACCTGTTTTTGGCAGTGATGCATGGGGAGCTTTCCTAATGGGAGCCCCGTCAGTGAACCAGGTGTGAGCTATATTTGAGCTCAGTAAATTTTCACTTACAGTATTCTGCAGCATGAAAAGCTACACTGGATTGTGTCCCAGCAGTTTGGGTCATCATGTGGATAAAGCAAACAAACACCATTGTGAGCTTAACTGTGAAGGACTCTCATGGACTGTAAGTGATTTAATTGTATAATTTTATGTGCTTTTAAGCAATCATTTCTAATAATACGAGCAGAAATGGAGGCTTTTTTTGTTTTAGTCGGCAAGAGAAATGTCCCCATAACATTTCATTTAATCTAAGTGGTGAAAGCTTGATTTATGGTCACGATTAAGGTAGCTAGGATTATGACAGGTTAGGGTTAAGGTCACATGAATAGTATTTACTGTGCGGTCAGGCAAAGGTTAATCTCAAGGTTGTTAATGTAGATCAATTTAATGTCCTGTCAAGTAGAAACAAGCATATGTTTGGGTGCCTGTTTCCTTCTCTTGGCTCTGTAAAATCCTGCCGATGACTACTGATTATAAGTGCATGAAAAAAGACCCAAATCAGAGGACGAAAGGGAAATAAAATAAATCAAAGAGGGCACAAAAGAATGGGGGGAGAGAAGGGAGACGCACAGGAACATGGGAGGAAACCAGTCAACTCAGACAACTCTAGAGACTAAAAGAGAGATGTCTATAGAGGGAGAGAGATATTGAGGAAGACAAAGGAGCAGGCAGGGAGACAGAGGGAGAGATTGACAACTGGGCGTAGTGATTTGAAGGAAAATCCTGTCAGCGTGAAATCAGGATGAAATGTGAGATTATAATTCAACCAGGGATTAACTGTCATCTGAGCACCAGAGAGGGAGGAGGTGGAGAAAGGGAGGAGGAGAACGAAAGGCAGAAGAGTGACAGAGGAGGCAAAAAAAAGAAAGAAATTGGGAGAGAGGAGGAAAACTGGAGGGAAATGGGATCCTAAAGAAGCGGGGGAAGGAGTGAAGTACGATGCAAGGTGACAAAGAGGGAAATAAGTGGTGGTAAGGAGGAATAAAATGAGTTAGAAGGTGCAGGGGAGCACAAAAGAGGGGCAAAAGGCAAGAAATTATGGTGAGAAGATGCTTTTAGTACCAACAATGATAAACAGACGGATGATGAAGCGTTTATCATGTTGTCTAATAGAACTGCTCGGTAGCAGAACCTCCACAGGTGCTTTTACTGGTGTTGGCCAGAACCATCCAAATATCTATAATACCCATACCGACGCGTGTGAGAACATCGTAAAAGGCTTGAAGACTGTTCAGATCTTCGCAAGTAAGGAGCTTATGTGGTTTTTGGTGGATTTGGCTCGCAGAGATCATGTCATGAGTAATGAATGAGTAATAACTTTTTATGTCCATGCAGTAAAAAAGATATTTCTAAAAGAATCAGTATGTTTTGTTATCAACGTTTCTAGCCTTAATCGTTTTATTTTGCTCCTCGTAAATCCTTTTTGCAGTTGCATTTCCTTAATGATTTACTTTCTCAGTTTAGTTGCTGTGGGACACTTCTGGGCCTTAAACCAATCATGAACTGCTGCAGCTCTCTCATTGGCTGGACAGTCCCAGTTGCAGAAACACACTAACTTGTAGAGAGACTCATCTTCTGAATGCTGGAGGGTTGCTTCAAAATTTCGCCTCATATGCAGCGTCTCCTTCAAATATTTGTAGTTTGGGGATGTGTTGTCATCATAGTTAGTTAGCTGTTAGCTAGCTGTTCAGACACTAGTGTGGCTGTCTAACCAATGAGAGAGCTGGAACAGCACAGGAGCAGCTGTGATTCATTGAAGGCCCAGAAGTTTACATCAAGGTCGGGCTGTTGTTGGGTTGAACTTCTTCCACCAGTATGTTGCTAAGATGTTGAGCAGAACAAGCACCGTCTGCGGCTAACAGTCCAACTGCAGCCTTTTGTTGCGATTGGCCAGGAGAATATCTTTGTTTTTGGGCGAAAGAGTTTTTCATCCCTCCTCCCCTGTTTTCCAGTGAGATCATTTCTTTTCTTGTCCATTCTGATGTTTTCCTTTGTCTTCTTTATTTTCTTTACTTGTCCCTTTTTAATTCCATGTCTCAGTTTTTCCCCTTTTCTCCTGTTTTTTCCAGTCTGGAAGCTTTTTAAGCCTTTTCCTCCCTATTTTCTCCTTCCATACTTTTCTCCTTTCCTTTCTTTCTTTCATTCATTCATTCCCAGTGGTTTGTCCAGTCCTTGTCTCCCCATTTTCTGGGTCATGTTCCTTCATTCTTTTCTACTCATGTTTATCTTTTTCTACTTTTAGCCTCCTTGCTTTCTCTTTTTCTGCTCATTTCATCCCTCTCTCGTCCAATCTATTGTGTAACACTCGTTCTTTCTCCCCCTATTTCTCCCTTTTCCTCCACTCTTCATTCGTCTTCACCTCCTCTGCAGGTTTGTGGCCTTAAACACTTGCCAAAAAAAATTAAAAATACTGCCTCTGTTTCTTTTCACCAGGTCACTCGTTTTGGTTTCCATCTTTCTTTTGTTTTTCCCTTGACTCTCTCCTTCATCTCTCCATCATTCCCTCCTTCCATCCCTCCATCTTTCCCTTCATTTCCCATGCAGCCTGGTTGGGTATAATGCTGGGAGCTAGCCAGCGCTGCAGACAGATGGTCCACTTATTAGATGTGCATCAGCCCTCCCTCCCCTTCCTGCAGCTCGCTTTTTAATCAAATTAAAGCTGAAAGAAGAAGAGAAAGAGAGAGAGGAAGAGAGATATGAAGTGAGTGTAAAAAAGAGAAAGAGAGAGAGGAAGAGAGATATAAACTGAGTGTAAAAAAGAGAAAGAGAGAGAGGAGTTTGGGAGGTCTGTTCACTTGTTTTGGAGTCTATTATTTGTCTGAATAGGATGAATGATGACAATGTTAATAGGAAATTTGGAAGACTGAATCACTGTCTGTCTCACTGTTTTGGTGTCTGCCTGTAACCCCCCTCCCCCCCCCCCCACACCACCTCATTTCCTCACCCTTCACTTCATCTTTCTTCCTCTTTTTGAAGGGGCGCACCACCAGTTTACGCATGAAGATCAGCTCACCTGTTAGACGCTCATGCTGTGAAAAGGAGTCGGTGCATGTTGTGCGTCAGGTTGGTGGAGGCTCAGTTGATACATTTCATCAGAAAATGACTGATGATGTCATGACAGTATCATCAGGATTAGCTCAGCCTGCCAAAACGCTTGGATGGTGAGGCACAGTTTAAACTAAATTGCTGTGCAGAAGTCTAGAGCACCACAACTCATTTTTTAGACCAAGAAAAAAGTTCAACATGCAAAAATGAATCAGAATGCACGTATGAAGCCCATCAAGTCCTTATTTGGTCTGAGCTATATCCCTCAGCACAGCTGAACCCTCTTATCATTTCTTTGAGTAGTCTTTCGGTAGCACTCCAGCCTTCTGGGGGACTTTATGAAGCTCTTCTTTGGACGGTTTTCTGCCTTTTGGTCCGGCTCTTGATAGGCTGCATCTCAGCATTAGACCTGTTGCCAGGTAACTGAATATCCAGATGCATCATCTGTCGTCTATGTCCGGTTTTATGGAAGATTTTTTTTGTCTCAGTGACATCACTTTCAGATGCGGCTCTTCTGCTCCTCTTTTCAGACCTGACACTTCTTCGATTGTCCTGCACTTGTCCAGTTTTTTCAAGTTTTTTAACCTTTAAGATAAATGACCCAAAAGAACAGAGAACTTTGTTTTGGTCCATTGGTTGTGCACACAGCATGTGTTCATGTCTTTATACAACTTGTTATATTCATTTTCTTATTTTTCGTATTTTCGTGTACTTCACCTGTGACCAAATGATACCACTAGGGGGCGCATTAACCCTGTAATGCTGTGTGTAATATGTTTAATGCTTGGAACTTCTGAGACAATTTGCGACATTTTATGGTTGAAACGTAGCTCATTACACTGTTGTACATAATGTGATACCTGACTCATGTAGTCCACATGTTCAAAGATGCGGTTTAATCACATCTGAAGTGCATGTGAAGCACATGTGGATCTATTTATCTATCGATCTATTTATCCCAACAGGAAATTAAAAATTTCCAGAAAGGGAATATTTTTTCAGAATGATTCCTCTATTTTTTTTCTAGTCTGATCACGTATAGCACAACAAAGAGAGAAACATTCTGATTCACAGTTCAGGAGAGGTTCCACAATTTGGCAGTTTGGTTTTAGTTTCCTCCAACCAATTTAAGACATAAAAATGGAAAAGAAAATAGAGAAATTGCCAGGAGCAAGGACTGGACTGTTGTCCTAAAAAAAAAACCTGGAGAAGTGCTGTTCAGCACCTCTTTAAAAGATAACAGTAGAAGAGAAGAGAGAGTTTTATATCTTAGGCCGAGTGTGAAAGTTCCCCGGTGGAGATCATCCTACGGGTTTTGAACTTCACTGATCATCCTGAGCTTTTTCCGTACATAAACTTTATTATTCATCTGTCGGAGAACTACTCATTCATGTTTGTGAAAGGCTGTCAAAACAAATCATTTTAATCAAACTGAATACACACAATCCCCCACACTGGCTGTGTCTGGAGAGCCCAGAAATGTTTGAATCGGCCGTCAGACTTACAGCAGTTTTTTAAAGTTTACCTTTCATTTTCAGGATCCATCTGACAAGTCTGAATGAAGCTTTGTGATCACATTACAAATAAACACCTGACCACAAAAGGCAAGGATGAACAATCACAGGTAACGCTGCTCCAGAAAAAACACCTTCAGCCAGATGAGGCGTTCAAAGTGTTTGTGGCGCCCCCTGTAGGACGCTCCAAGGCCGAGAATCTCCTGAAATTGAACTTTGTCTCTTGTAATAGTTGAAAAATATCACCATTGTTGGAGGGAGTAAATATGACAGAAGAACTTGAAGAAGGAAGAAAAGGGAGAGAAAATTAAGGAAAAACAAGGGAGGAGAGGAGGAAACAAGAGGTAGTGGAGCAAGAAATGAGAAAACAAGAGAAGAAGCAGCAATGAGTATGAAAGAGGAAACAGGAAAAGAAATGAAATATGGTGGGTGTAAACAAGATGCAGATGGCAAGTTTAAAGGAAAAAGAGAGAGAATGGAAGGAAAGCAAAGGAGGGACGAGGAAAGTAAATAGGAAACAAGGGAAGTGAAGAAGAGAAAAGAGTAAAAAAATAAAAGGTAATGTGTTTGAAAGAAGTGCGCGGTCTGAAAGCAGTGGAAAAAGTGAATATTTGGCTCAGTTCAAAGGCACGCGGCGAGCTGCTGCTCTGCGCGAGGGAAGGAGGGATGGAGGGGAAGGATGGCTTCCAGATTTACTGTGGAAACTTGAAAGAGTGTCGGCGACCGCAAGCGTGTCCACAAGCGTCTGTTTGCGCGCGTATTCTCAGAGAGAGCAAGTCTGCACTGTTCTCTCTCTCTCTCCCAACATTTTCCACGTGCGCGCCTGTAAGCGAGCGAGGGCGAAGGGGAGGGGCGCCTCTCCCTCGCTCCCTCTCTCTGCCTACTTTGCATATTCCGCGTGCCTCGTTTCGGCCATATGGGAAAATGCAACTGAAGGAATTGTCGGCGGGGAAAAAAACGCGCAAGCAGGAGCACGCGAGCGGAGCGGCGAGAGTGTGAGACCATAACACAAACCCAGAGAAGTTCCCATAGCAGGAGAAGAAGAAGGAGCAGAGGTGGAGAAGAAGAGCCGAGAAGGGGCGGGGGGAGTGTTAGCCTGAAGAAACCAAAGCGAAAGAAGACAGAGAAAGAGAGAAAAAAGGGGGAGAAATATAGTTTTTCTAATTTCTGCGGAGGAGAGGAACGATGTATTGTGCGTACACCATCCCCGGGATGACAGGCAGCTCACTCATGTATTACTACAACGGCAAAGCGGTAAGAGGCACTTTTCTCCATCTTTTCCTTCTTTCAGTCATTTTCCGTTCGCCGCGAGGGGCTATGTGGCACGGAGACGTCCGTGAATGTGCGCGCGTTTGAGAAAAAGAGGGGGGAGGCAAAGAGAGATGGGAGAAAGAGTTGAGAGAGAGAGAGTGAGAGAGTGGATGTCTGAAGGAGAGGAGTGCTTGTTTTTCCGCTCCAACTTCACAGCGCATTGGTGTCGCAGTCCAAGCGCGAGCGTACCGTCCGCGCGCGCTGTCAGCCCGCCGTTTGGTGTGAGGAGGGAAGGGTGGGAAGGTGTGTCACTCAGCAGAGAAAACTACACAAAATGAATGAATGAATAAAAACTGTTTTCGGGTGTGTTGTGTGGAGTAAGAAGTGACAATAGCCCACTGTGTAACGTCCTGTCTAAACCTCTAAATGTGTGTGTGTAGTGTCCAGAGCATAATGTGAGTTTAACGCTCATAAAAATATATGGAATAATTAGTTCCGAAACTCGGCCGTTTATTTTCTGTTATTTCAGCTTAAATCCAAATTAACTGTGTCAGACGCAAATTCAATTAAACATATTTTGCTCCTCTTTCATTTTTTTATAATAGACTGACCTGTGGGCTACTGATAATATTTTTGCTCACTGGCGAAGTGACACAAATCTGGCTTTTAGGGTTTCTTATGTTGGTTTTCACACAAGGCCCAGATTTTTAATCATTTACTTTTAGCTTAAAAAATAATATGTTTTCTTTCAAAATTGGGCCTTTGATTATATATGAAAATGACCTCCTGATCTCTATAATAATTTGAGGCCAAATCCAAAGCTGGAGATGAACAGTCCTTATGTGCAGAGATTTTAATTTATTTTAAATTAAAACCATATTCCCTCATTTCTGTCTGCATCCCTTTTAAATGCTTTTTTAAATCACAAAATATTTTCTCCCCCACTTTTGTTTGTGGAAGTTATTTTAAATATGTGTCGCTTTTAGAAAAAGAGCAGGACAGTGTCTGGTAATTTCTCTAACACTGTCTGGCATCACATCTGAGAAAGTCATCCAACAATGCTGTCTGACCCCTGGTGAACCCGCCCGTCTCCCAGTAACCTGCACCTGTAAAACACCACTAACAGGAGGTGGGGGTGGGGGGTGATTTTCCAGAGATGTGGGGGTAAAGCAGGATGGAAAGTGAAGCAAAAAGCTGAATGGATTTCACAGGGTTTTTTCCCACGTAAAAGGCAGGAACGTCTGGAAGTCGCAGGTGCACATGGAGACGGACGGCTGGGATTTCCTACAGATCCACCTGTCAGCAAACTGTCTGTCTGACTTTGTCTCACCCGAGACTGCTTCATATTAGCTTTAGGGCAAAAAAAAAAAAAAGGGAAGTGACAACAGGGGGCCGCGTGAGGGCCGAGTGATGGAAGCATCACCAGAAAACACGAATTAACATGTGAATTTGGAGCTTTGTAGTGTCATAAATAAATTTTAAAGCTTTAACATTTGAAGGGGTCGAGTTTTTTCCTGTGATTTCAGGCCTGAAAATTCCGCAGATTACACCTGAATGAGGCATAATCTGTGTTCAGATGGTATTTGCTGCAGCTCCTGGATGCCCCTCTGCTCCGGGGCCTCTTTCTACCTGCTTTCTTGCTGCAGTTCAGGGCTGTCTTTGTGTTTCTAAACCGTGGCTCTTAAGTTGGGCGATGCCACGGGGCCCCTGCGTGGCACCGACGCTTTGTTTGGCGGCTGGCTGCTGGATGGCACATTGTGCCGACGGTCTTGATCAGGTGCCAAGCTGCTTTCCATCTTCACTTTACCCCCCTCGGCTCATTCTGTCTGCTTTTTTACAGAGAAATCCAAATAATAAGGCAGTCACCGTAATAAAGTCGTCTTTGTCTGCTCATGATTTGTTTTTATAGCTTGTTTTGAGATTATAATTTGGTGTGTGCATTTTTGATGCAGGGAAGTGGAGCGAAGAGGGAAAACTGGGGCAAAGTGGTCGAGGATTGAGGGAAGAAGGGTCGGAGAGACTAAACAGAGCCGATGCTGGATCGGGGCTGGTGAGGGTGGGAGGTGGGGAGAGGAGGAGGAGGAGGGTTATAGGACCGAGGCCCCAGCTCCGGGTAGCGGCTGTCGGCTGACTAACTTAAGCTCCGGCAGCTTAATGAGGCAGCGGAAAGCTCGGCTAAAAACAAAAGGCCTCATTTGAAGGCGGCCTGGCCAGCCGGCTATTGTTATGCTAACGCTGCATTTGAATATTCAGTAAGTTTTAATTAGGAGAATCCTGAAGCAGCCTGCCAAAATCCTGCAGTCCACTCAGCGTGCAGCTTCTGGAAATACACACTTTAATTCAGCTTCAGCTGAAAGATTCAGCTTTCGCCGCTTCCCTGGAAACATAACACACCGACTCTGGCAATGAGGAAGAATTTATAAATTGTATTTGTCATGTTTTTGTGAGCATAAATTAGATCTAAACAGAAAGCAACATTTTTAATTCAATAATTTTAATTAAATGCATTTTTAGTTTAAACATTTTAGTAATAACATTTTCATATATTGTAAAATTCTTCACAAATGTGAGGAAGCTGCATTAAATTTCTGATTTTAATAATAAGTTTAATTTTTTCATGAAAGTGGCTTGTTAATAGGAAATGCATTATTAAAAGTTTATTATGTAATGATCAAAAATAATTATGTATCTGCTTTCATTTTACAAATAGAATTATGACAAATGTGGAATATTATTTAGATTGTCTTTACTGTTTGTTAAACCTCTTATTAATTAATCATTTAAATTTTCTTTTGGTTTGAAAATAAATAAATGAATAAATTATATGAGGCTTCAGACTGACCCACCGTGTTATCATTTGTTCTGTTTTTATACAAATAAAATACGTAAATGATGTTTCTGTGCTGTGTGTGTTTGGATATAAGGAGTAAGTAGGATTTAAAGGGAAAAGTAGTTGTGAGTGTGTGTGTGTGTGTGTGTGTGTGTGTGTGTGTGTGAGTGAGTGTGTGGACATCCTGTGTGCTCAGTAGGCTGGAATTCGAGCACAGCATGTTATGCAATTATAACTTTATAAATAGATGCATTGTGTGTGTGTGTGTGTGTGTGTGTGTGTGTGTGTGTGTGTGTGTGTGTGTGTGTGTGTGTGTGTGTGTGT
>JBBBVT010000020.1:22309948-22322620 GCA_037177035.1 Craterocephalus eyresii | reverse complement strand
ACGATATACAGTGTTTTATTGTTAAAATCCACCGGATCCACTTTGTTTTTCATCGACTGACTTCCTGCCTGAATGATACCATCTGCTGAAATTGACGAGGAATCCAAGCGGCAAGCGGCAAAAATAGAACAGCCGTGAACTTTAGAGAAGCGGCAAGCGACAGCGCTTCTGGGGCGCTTCAAAAACCGCTGCGCAGCGCCGATGGTGAAAGGGCTTCCGAAGGACCCAACATGTAATAAAGAAACTTCATGAAGCTGTTCAGAGATTCTCAGCTAAATTTCATTTTCCAGCTTTTTTATTTTCATCTTTTTGATAAACTGCTGTTTTTTGTTTGTTTGTTTTTTAACTAAAATCTGATTTGAGCTCTAAATTTCAGTTTCACACAAATTTGCCTTTAACTTCATGTGACAACTGAAAATCTTTCCTCTGATACTTTGAGGGTTTTTAGTCGTCCCTGACTTCCTGCGTCGGCCATTTTAATGTTCGGTTTGGGGTGGAAACACCTACCAGAAAGAACAGGTTCCCATCTTACGCTGAGATGAGGCCCGCATGGCCATCAGCAGTTTTGAATCGCCATGCCAACGGACTCGCTGTGACCCAGCATCCCACCGCTCTCTGCTCCCGACTCTCTGTCAGCACCCTCTTCAATAATTAACATGCCACGACAGCCATCTTAGCTTCTTTGGCTTTAGTTTAGGTTGCCTGCCGGCTCGTTGCCTTGGCAACCGAATCCCTGCAACATACACACAAATACACACACACACACACGTACACGCACACAGTGGCTCCAGTGACTTCGGTGGTGTCGTAACACTCCCAACTTTGTGAGTTGGAACGGCAGGGCAGCCATCTTGTAGTGTGTGTGTGTGTGTGTGTGTGTGTGTGTATGTGTGTGTGTGTGATTTCTTTCCTCAGCGATTCTTTATCCATGAGGCTTTATTTGTAGAAGCAAGTTCAGTGTGGACGACTGACAACTTCCAAAAGACCAAACAAATAAATAAGATTAAATAAAAGTGAAACAGGAGGCACAGCGAGCGAATCGGAGCAGGAAACTCAGATCACCAAGGAGAAACGAGACGCTGACGGCTCCATCACTGCCAGAAATGTGTGTTTTTGTGCCTCCTACACACTCCTTCTCACCCTGACAGCTTGGCTGCTTCAGAGAGCAGAGATGTCATTGGCTGAGTGCCCTGCAACAGGCTTTTTGATTGGCTGTCGGGCCTAGCGCCACCATGCCAGCTGAGAGAGCACGTTTTATAAGTGTGTGTGTGTGTGTGTGTGTGTATGTTGAGCAAACAACTATTAGAAAATGCTTCGTCTCTATTTGTGTTTGTCACTTCTTCCCTTCGTCTTCTGCGTCTCGTTCTTTATGTTGGTGAGAAGTAGGTGATGTTCCCTACAGCTCCAGGAGGTTAAACAATGATCAAACAAATCGTTTTTTGCTTCACAAACTGTGCTTTTATTTGGTCTAAATACCTTCACCTATTTAATATTTGATGTTACATTCTCACACATGTCATGTAGGAACAGATGGCGCCAGAGGTTCACAGTATGTGCAGCAGAATGAGGGAAAGAGGAAAAATGTAGTGACTGTCTTGATGTATCCGTTATGTGTCAACAGTGTTTGCAGAATCGGGGAGTTTCTAGAAGGGATGGGAAAAAATAATCCATTCACATAAAAATCGCAATTTATTGTTTCGAGATTTTCAAATTCATGTTTTGTTAAAAATTCTGTTCCCAAAAATTATACAAATAAAAAATATATACATATTTATTTATTTTTTAAACAATTTTTTAAACTTGTCTTGTCGGGTGCTCTAGCATCAGCATGATGGTCTGGCTGCCTTTGTTGTGTAAATGTTTCATTTTCAGCTGTTTCAAATATATTTCTGCTGACTAAATCTTAGAAACTGACTCAGTTGTGATGTGCTTTTTTTTTTTTAAAAAAAAAAAGGACTTAAAAAAGCTAAAAATCTGAAGAATCAGTAATATCAAAAATCTAATTGGCACCCAATAAAATCCAACGCTATTTCAAAGCAAATCGTCCCGGACCTCGTTAAGCCATCGCTTTATCCAATTTATTCCAGTTAGATTATGAGAGTAACTCCTGCCTGTACAGGAGGAGTTAACCAAACTCCACTGTTTGTTCCTAATGACCTCCTGACCTTAAACCCAGTTCATTTTACATTTCCTTTGCACATTTATTTATTTATAATGAAGTTATCTAAGTTCTTCTGAGCCTTACCAGTTCAGAGTGAAGTGGGAAATAGGTGCAATCAAACTTTGGCTGAATCAGCGGGTTGTGTGGTCATGTGACCCTGAAGGTTGCTGTGATCGGAGACGTATGTGTGATCTTGATCCTTTGAAAGTGACATTTTATGCTGTGAACCAGAGCAGCTGCCACTCATTCAGCTGTGAGGTCAGCTGGCCTTTTGAAGATTTATTGGTTTAGCAGAGTTTCCCATCAGGGCTCTATATTAACTTTATTGATAAGCAGATGTGGCTGGTAGGTTCCTAAAGTTAGTTTCTCCTAGCCAGAGTTTTTTTCTGGGATCCTAAATGCTGCTAAATGCATTCAATGATTTGAGATGGGCTGAGAAGGTTTTTCTACAGCTACTGATGAATTTGCTGAGCAGGCAGTTTAAGGGTTACGTGTGTTTTATAAAGGGTGTGCACTGTATTTTTGGTTGATATTTTCTCTTCGTGTCTGTCGGTCCATCTACGTGGGTAACTCCTCCCGGTTCTTCTGCTCAGTCCTGCTCCAGATACCAAGGTCGTTAGTGGAGATCAGTCCCATCATTCCTGGAGCTGGACTGGATTCACATCATCGCTCGCATTAGAAATGCAGCAGATGCACCCTCCCATTTACTTCATGTTCAGTTTGTGTGTGTTTATGTGTGAAACTTAGAGATTGTTGTTAATTACTTCATTAATTGATTATTTATAAAAGAACTTAATGAGCTGTCAGACGGCCAAATGGCTCAATACCAGAATCATGTCATTTCTCTGCCTTTTGTCTACCTGCCTGTTACCTCATGCAGCAAAGACCATCCTTCTTTCTCTTCTTTCTTTCTTTCTTTCTTTCTTTTTTCTTTCTTTCTTTCTTTCTTTCTTTCTTCCTTTCTTCTTTTTCTTTTCTTCTTTCTATCTTTCCTTTCTTTCTTTCTTTCGTTCTTTCTTTCTTCTATCTTTCTTTCTTTCTTTGCCTACCCATCACATTTTGTGACCTAAAACAAAAAGAAAATATAATCCTGAGACGTTAAGCGGCCCTCCGCATCTGCTAAAGTGTGTTTTCTAAGTTTTTCTTATTCAGCTGACTCTGCGTTGGTCGAGGCATTCCTCTTGCTAACGATCGCTGGCAGTTGGCAGCATGTGGCAGTAATTAAATCAAATGAAATTGGTGAAAAAGACGCTGCACGTGTGTGTGTGCCAGAAAAAAAAGTAAAATCTCTGTTGTTGAAAGGAAAATGGGTAAAACGAGTGTGGAAGAGACTTGTAAAAAGCTGTCACCTGTGGAGAAAGGTTTTTGTTCTCTGGCTTGAAAAACCAACAGCACAACACAACCAGTGTGTGTGTGTGTACACACAAAAAACCACCTAGTGTATGTGTTTGTATAAAAATACGATTAAAAAGTGGTTCATTCTGTCAGAGCAGGCAGGATTTCACATGAATATAGGACTGATTTACCCTTTATCATCTCCACCTGTTAAATACATCACATGCCAGCAACTTAATACATTAATCAAGAGGTCTCACTCTTCACTTCTTACTGGGTGTCAGCTAAGAACAAGAAACTGAGGCTACAATTCACACAGACTCACCAGAACTGGACAAACTGGTCTGATGAGTCTCCATCTCAGCTCCACATCCAGATACTGGAAACATCATGAAAACATGGATCCATCCTGCCTTGGATCAATGCTTCAGCCTGCTGCTGGTGTAATGGTGGTGGTTAGGAGGCCTTAGTCCCTTAGTCCCAGCATGTCCTGGTTTAAGCAGCACAGCCTCCCTGAGTCCTGCTGCTGACCATGTCCATCCCTTTCTGAGCCCAGTGGAGCATCTTCTGATGTTGCTTCCAGCAGGATGATGCTCCATGTCACACAGCTCAGATCAATGGGCCTCATGCAAGAAGCACTCTTACGAACAGATTGATTTTTAAATGGCTCGTACGAGCGATTCAGGAGAAAATGCCGCATTCACCAATTTTTTTGTATTTCTAATCTTTCCTCAGGTACGAACGGCTTTTACGAGTGCTCCAGACTTGACATTGTGATGCAGAGTCTTGCGCATCTACTCTGCTGTTATCCAAATCTGTTTTTCACCAAATGATTGCATTTGTCCTAATATAGGAGCACTTGTCCGTTAAAAAATCCAATAAAAATTACACCATCATCTATCTTTTAGCTCTGCAGTTCGAATTATGAATTATGTTATCCACACATTTTTGGCCTGATTTCGTTTTTTTCAAAGTACAGGTCAATTATGCTTTTGAATAACATTTCAAGTGCATTTAGGCTATAGCACATACAATTTTGTACCACTGTTTGGCTGTTTGGCTTTTTCCGGTCATTTAATTCCACTTCTGACGGAAGTTAGTTTTAGGTAAAGTTAGTTTTAGGTTTGATATTCAACAGATATTCTGATACCTAGTCTGCCGACCCAGTGCCGCTTTGTTGTTGTGTTGAGAGGTACGCTGCAACTGTCTTAAGGTCATATCTTCAATCAAGATCTGAACCTCACGACAAAGCAGCACTGGGTGAACGCGTGCTCACGTACGTACAGGTGGAATGCATCAAGTTTACGAGGGACATTTACACATTCCTCTAACCTTAAGAGCGTTTCTTGAATCTGACGTGGCTCACTCGTAGGAGCTCATCGTCGGGAGATTCTCATCATGGATGCAGCAGCTGAGTGATGCTGTCATGTCAGTATGGAGCAGAACCTCTGAGGAAGGTTTCCATCACCTTGTTGGATCTATGACACCAGGAATTTAGGCAGTTCTGGAGGAAAAAGAGTTCCAGTCGGGTACTAGCAGGGTGGACCTAATAAAGTTGCTGGTGAGTTTATATTTCAACAACACTGGGAGCCTTTAGGTCAGGTAGCGTTTCTTTTTGAACTGGAATCTTATTTTCTTTTTGTATAAATCTACTGAGGATGTTGATAAAAATCTTGCTCTGTAGGAAGAAGATGTGTTTCCCTGAAGTATTGTCTGTAAGAGGACGGTCGTATTGAATAATTACCTCTGTCCTCCTGTCCTTCTTTGTAAATTAATCTCTTGTGGTCGATGGGATCTTATTACTGGACACTTGTATCCTTTGAGCCGATTTGTGTGCCTATAAAGGGAGGTTTCAATGCCTTTTCCCCTTTTTCTTCTCATGTTTGTGCCATCTGATGTGCCACATCTTCAGAGATGATGGCTCTCCCAACATTTCCTCACACTGTTAATTCAACAGTTAGAGCCTAAACAGAACATTTAACTGGACTACTGTCCTCATCCCAATATCCAAGCATAGGAAGGGAGCTGGTTTATAATCTGGAATATGTGGAGCATGTCCACATTTTCCAGGTCAGGTTAGTTGGAGTTGCACTGAAGTCATAATGCAGGAGTAATGGGAAAAGAAAAACCGTAGAAGAAGAATGAAGACAAGAACAAAAACATTAGATGGTGCACAAGCTTTTCAAATAAGGCCGTAGAAGTGTTCAGGGTGTGTTGGCGGTTAGAAATAACTTTATAGCCATGCATGAGTACCGCCAACCCGATGTCTGACACTAATGATGTATTGCGGCGTTAACAATGTCCTCAGCACTGCCCCCTAGTGGAGGTCAGTCGTAGCAACGCGTGAAAACCTTTGGAGCGGACGTCCGTCAGGGAGACGGAGATAAATGGGCCTTTAGAAAAATGAAAGAATGAACCCTAAATCTCCACACCTAGAACTGTGTTTTTATCATGCCTGCTGTCTGTTTCCCATCTGAACAGTGTGACAGAAACCCTCGTACACAAACATGCATGTCCTGAGCGTGCAACAAAGCTCTCCTAAATGCTCTGTCTCATGCACCACCCTGTCTTCTCCTCGGTTTCCCAGTAGGAGCTGCAGCAGCGTTTAGACCAGGCCAGAAGCAGATGCCACGAAAAAAGCTACAAACTGAGGCATCAACAGTTGTTTTGATAAGAGGCAGCAGCAGATTTAAACCAGCAAACCATTAACATCACCTTCCTGAGCAAGGAGATCAAACCTGTGTGTGTATCTGTTAGTCTTTCACCCAGTCCCAGCTGGGATAGACTGCAGCTTCCCCACAACCCCAAACAGGAGGAAGCGGGTGCAGGGAGGGTGGATGGGATGGTCTCTGGATCTATTGCTGTCGAGTGTGTGCGTGTGCAGTTATGAGGCCCTTTGTGCTCCAAAAAGCCGCAGTATGATTCGTTATTTCCTTCATCTGATTGGTATTTCTCTTCCCAGACACACACACACTCGGTCCCAGACCTCTGGCTATTTCCTTTGTCAGGGGGGACATTATAAAGCCACATTATGTTCCCAATGAGCCTCCATATGCCCCCATCACTGAAATCATCCTCTGACTGTGTGAGTGTGTGTGTGTGTGTGAGATGAGAAGAGGCCACTCAATTTCCTGGAAAAGAAAATGAAAAAGGTAGGGATATTAAACACACACACACACGCATTTAGAGGAAAGCTGGATGTGTTCAAAAGACTGAAAATCTCTAGATTTTTTCATTCAAAGAGTCTTTGATGGGGACGTTTCGCTGTTTTGGGGAACGAGGTGTTTTGGTAGAGACAAATTTAGCTCTCTGTACGATCACATTCTTCTATATGACCATTTCGATATCAGACACTGTATAGTACTGTGATTACACACAAAGTACTCCTGAAATCACACACACACTCTCACACACAGTCTAGAGCTAATTTAGTGCAATTAGTGGTCAATTAAAGCGCTGTGACTTCACTGGCTGTCTGACTCTTTGATGTTGTGGCTCCTGGCAAGGCCAGACGCCATCTTGAATTCATTAACAGGCCGCAGTGTAAACACGCCGCACAGCCGAGCCCTCTGCTTCTTCTTCTTCTTTTTATGCGTCTTTAATTTTGCTTCTGGACTTTCCTTTTTTCTGATCAGTTTGTTTATCTTTATTTTCTGTTTTCAGCTCCTTTTTGTTGGTTTTTTTTCTCTTCCCTCATCATTTATATTAATGTTTTCCTCAAAGTCTTTTTTTTTCAGTCATGAATGGAAAGTGATCAACTTCCTTTTTTGCTGGTTGCGAGGTTGAAGCTGATTCAGCTGCATGAATCACCCGCTGAGAGTCTCAGACTGAGGTCAGATATTTTTTAAAAAGGGACTAAAAAGAGGTTAGAGATGTCTGAAATATGTTGTGGAACTCTTGTGAGTCAAGCTGAAGAAAAGAGGAGCTGCTAACTGGGTTACTGCTCCAGTAAATAATAGATAAACAGTCTGCTGCCAGAAGAAGAAGGAGAGGATTTTTCCCAAGAATCAGAGGAAATGTGAGCTAATGTGTAGAAAATGTCACAAAAATACTGTTTGAAATCAGTGTGAACATGTTTTTATTTCAATGCCCCACCCATCCATAGCAGGTGTGTAAGGCTGGCTAACAGCAGGTTGCTAGCATTGTAATGTACACACAGTAACTTTTCCATGTTCAGTGTTGGCCCGTCATGCTTTGCTCTGCTTCCTTGATGAGACTGTAAAGCTTGAAGGAAAAAGATTGACGCTTCGTCTTTGAGATGGCGTCCACTTCCTGTCTAACATCAGACTTCTGCTGACAAAGCTTCCATCGATGGCTGACCTGTGGAGTCAGCCAGTTAAGAATCATCCATAAGGTGATGGTGATAAAACTGTTTATATGTGATAAGCATGAGTCATGTGGGTCCGCTCCGGTCCTGCAGGGCCACGGTCCTTACAGGTTTTAGATCTTTGCTTGCTTCAGGTCAGATGTGTTGAAAATGGGAAACATTTGAAACCTGCAGGACCTCTGACCCCTCAGCTCCCTCCACTAGTTGGCAGTAATGACAAGAAAAGGCAAACGTAGGGGAGGAAACAGAATGAGGGGCCAGCGGATGGAGAGAGGAAGCTGAGCGGAAACATTGGGGAGACTCATGTTATCGTACTTAATTGTGAAAGTTGTTGGTTAAAAACATCATCTGGATGCAGGAAAAGTGATGAAGAGAGGTTGATTTGATGTGCAGACAGGCTGGTGGTGAACAGCAGCGCAGGAAACGTGTCTAATATGGTGAATCAGCTGAAAATATATCTCCCTAATTGAAAAGCGAACCCCCAGCCCATCCTGTGTGAGTCAGATGTGTTTCTCTGCACATTCAGGCCAATTCAGCCCTTCCTGTTCTCACTTCTCCTCCTCCTCTGGTCACACTCACCCATGTGTCACACACCTTTCTCTCTTTCTGTCTCTCGCCCCCCTCTAGTGTTTTCTGTCTGAGTAACTCATCTCCCCCCCTTCAGTCACAGGTGCACCACGCTACAGCGCACACACACACACACACATGCTGAGTCCACTTGTCTTCACATAGGGGGCTCTAATCAAGCCACAGGAAGCCTGAGCTCCACAGGGAGTGTGTGTGTGTGTGTGTGTGTGTGTGTGCGTGTGTGCGTGTGTGTGTGTGTGTTACAAAGTGAGTTGAGGAATGTGTTGGTCCATGAAACTCACGGTGAGTGTGTGGAGGAGGCTCTGCATGTTTTCAATTACACCCGAGTATTTTTGCAGATGTGTGTTTGTGCTGTGTGTGTGGAGCATCTCTACCATCACTCTCCTCTCTGGTTCTGGGGATTTAACGCTTTTTGTTTCCATTTTTTCTGTTTTGCCTTATTTTTCCAGAATCTTTCAATCAAAACTTTTAATCAGAGTGTCTTGCCACCACTGAAGGAGAAGATCTTTTGATCTGATCCTGTAATAGTTTTATTAGGACTAGGACGATATGCTTTCTTTCGATTCGATTCCTTTATGACTTTTTGGGTGCCGATTCAATTTTATTTGCGATTCTCGTGATTCTTCGATATTGCAGATTTTTGTGGAGAAAAACAAAATATTTTACATAAAATCTTTTGCTGGTTTTATTTTCTTTATTTCATTTAGGAAAAAACAACCCAGTTGCAAAACCAACATTCTGCTTCTATAATGCCTGACAAGACAAGTAAGAAATATAAATAAATATTCAATAAAAAAAATATTTAATGGATTTTGCATTTATTTGAAAAAAAAGACTTTTCTAAACAAAAAATATATTTTAAAAATGTGAAATATAAAATCCAGACATCCGAAAAACCGAATCCTGACATTCCAATTTTCCATAAAATCGAATATATTTTGAGTATTCAATTTTAGCCAGAATGTCCTTGTAATGCTCTATAACATTTACAGGCTAAATTCATTTGCTCTCCTCTAAGGTTTTGAATGCACACCCCCAAAGTTTAAGTACTCATTGCACAATGTGTTCTCTAAAAAGCTGATTAACAGCAAATGTCCAACAGAGATAAATGAACCATGACTGGTCCCCTAAATGTTCTGGCTGAATGACGTCATCAGACCAAGACCACTCCTAACATGTGACCATTTACTTTGACATGGACCTTTTATGTTGTAGTTTAACCACCGCTGTTATTAGCTTTTGTTTCATGAAAAAATTACCATGATTTTACTTAAATCTTCTAGATTCCTGTTATAGCATCATTGTAGCATTAGCTTCTTAGAGTGAATATAACATGATACATCAGGTGTTTTTTAAATGTACTTATCCTGTTATAAGCAAACTTATCCATAGCTGCGTGATGTTTATGTCTTTACATTATTTTGTCACATTGTAACTTCATACTTTCCACACTTTTATAATTAAGCAATGCATGTTATAAGGTAACACGTTTTACATATCCTGTTAGTCCGTGATAACATTTTTATTATTGTGTCATATTATACTGCCATATAATGTCTTATTATAATGTCATCCACTTCCCTTAAACTTAAACATAAATCACATTGTGTGATACTTAAAATGTTTACAGACTGAACTTATGATCTAATAAAGTGGCTTTTTCACTTCGATGTGCTTCCATACTTTTTGCTCAACTTTTAAAAACTTATTTGTGTGTTAAAAACTCAGTTTTTCAGGGATTTTTTTTCTCCTTACTCTCACTTTTTCTCTCTTTCCGTCCGTTCCTCTTTCCTAATTTTCCTCTCGGTCTCCCCATCTTGCATCATATGGAGTCACTTAGGCAGCCATGCTCAAATCTGTGTGCGTGAATGTACATCTGGTTCACATTAGTGCAATTGCAGGTTGGTAGAATAAAGGGCTGTGCTCGGAGGTGGTGGGTGGGATTTCCTTCCGCTTTCTCACACACACACACTCACACACACGCGCACACACACACACCTCCATGTGTTTTGAATCAGGGACGTAATTAACCTTCAGAGGATTCAGAGGCCGTGGCTCAGATCTCTGCTATAAAAATACATCTAAAAAACAGAACACCCACCACCACCCCCAAATAAGAAAAAGTTTGATCTGTCTGCGGCACATTTGGTTCACTTTCCCACGTCTGCACGGGCTCATACTCAGAACGTGGGGCATGAAGTGCTAAATGAAGAAGAGAAAAGTGCGTCAACAGGTGTAGAAGGGAGGCAGAGCAGGAGCAGAGGGTTTTTTTTTCTTTCTGCGATGATGCAGTGAATTGTCCCCTTTGAGAAATGTTTTACGTTATAGATATTCTCGAAGGGAGATAACGACAAGATGGATGTGAAACCTGCATTTTGGAAATGAAAGAGCGAAACAAAAAGAGGGGGAAAAAAAGGAAAGGCACAGGTGCAGCCGCCTGTGTGTGAGTGTGTTAGGGAGGAAAAATGTGTGTTTGTCTGTCAAGAGGTTTCGTGACTGCTCCTTTGAGTGTTCACATTCCAGCACATCTGCTTTGGATGAAGCGTGGTGAATTCCATGTGAGAGAGAGAGAGAGAGGAAGAGGAGGAAAGAAAGACAGGAATGTGTTTAAGTCATTTGTTGCTTGAAATGTGTTCCTTCTGTTTGTTTTGGTTTTGTTTTCAGCTTTTCATCCATGTCTGTATTCAGGTTGGAGTTGTGGTGTCCTCTAGGTAGCTGACTCAGGTTGATGTTGTCTGTTAGCTGTTAGCGACTTTGTTAGCACCGGTGTTATTTCCGTTGTTGCCCTCAGTTACATCAGTGTTTGAGACTATGTTTTCTAGTTATTTTGAATACAATTATATCGGAACTCTAAGTACTTTCACTGTAGTATTAATATGTTATTACAATACTTATGCATCAAATAGTTTTCCAAGATTCTGTTCTTCTGTCATTTATTTTATTTTTTTTGTAAAAGTATTTACATTACTCAGTAAGTTTAATACTATTCCATCCATTTTCTGTAACTCTTAATCTAATTCAGGGTTTGGAGGGTATAAGTATATTTTAGTCGCACATTTTGTGTCAAATAACTTTTAAAATGATATTATCCTGTTTTTTAATCTGATTTTTTAAAATATGTTTCTATGTTCTATGTAATTATTATTATTTACTTAAATTTATCAATATTATCTAGTACCACTGCTATTTTAACATGATGATGATAATAATCACTTTATATTAGGGGTGCTCCGATCCTACTTTTTGCCACAGATACCGATTCCGATCACCCTTGAGTGCCGATCACTGCCGATCACCAATACTGATTACATTGCTGTAATTTTTTTATTTTTTATTTAATTTTTTATTTTATTTAATTACAGTGAGGTGTTAAACTCATCATCAAAACAGGACTGATAACGGAGCTTCATATATCTGACTTACAGCGGATGAGAAACCTTCTCTAACCTTGTAATGTGTTCGAAAGCTGCATACGTCTTTAGTGTTGGCGGGTCAAATTTGACTCGTGCTTTAAGTCTGGCCAAAATACTCAAAAAACAATAGTTATCATCTACTATTGTTTTTAACTTCATTAGTGATTTAGTTTGTATTTATATCCATGTAAATTAGGTTTTAAATCTTATTTTGCTACCATATACCTTTCACCATACTAAATATTGCTAATTTTCAATAAATAAAAAACTATCTAAATTAATTTATTACATTTCCTATGGTGAAGACCATGGGGTAAGCGGATTGTCTGAGTCTAACAGACTAATATTGGGAAATGCCTAATAATAATTGCTGTTTTTTTTCCATTTTATTTAACATGATAAACATTTGTGGTGTTGCGGGTCAAAACTGACCCGTATAGATTTATATTAGGAAAAAATTTTAAAAGTATTTTTTTATTAATGAAACTAATTTCATTTCACTCAGAACACTAAATGCAAAGAGAACATAAAGCCATCAATGGAACATTGAAAAACAATATGGTTTGCATGTGTGAACCTGCTTGTGAACCTGCTTGTGAACCTGCTTGTAAACATGCGCGTAAATGCAACTTCACTTTCAGCATCTGTGTCAGTAAGGTCCTCCCCTCCATCAGATTCGTCCTCTCGTTTGAGATCATATTGGACATTATGCTGTTTGTCAGACACATCCTCCTGAGTTCTATGTCCTCAATATCACTCTGGTGACTGAAGATATAATCGATCGCTTCATCAACAGTGAATTTCATTCTCATGTTGACCAATTCTGATGCAGACTAAAGCCGACATCC
>JBBBVT010000020.1:22291988-22302278 GCA_037177035.1 Craterocephalus eyresii | reverse complement strand
GTGTGTGTGTGTGTGTGTGTGTGTGTGTGTGTGTGTGTGTGTGTGTGTGTGTGTGTGTGTGTGTGTGTGTGTCAAAGCACACAATTTGGCTAAATGCACATATGCAAGGTGCATTGTGGGAAGGTAGTAACCTGTCCTAGCTTACATTTGTGTGTTTGTGTATTGCAAGCTTTTGTGAGTGTGTCTGTGTGGTTGGGTGTTTCCTGATCCTAATGATCAGTTCCCAAAGTTCCCAGAGTTCCCTGCTGCTCAGATGTCCGGATTTTTTGGCCTTCATCACTGTGCTGCTGTCTTTACGCTTGTTGTTTTAAGGAAGTGGACTGTGTTGGAAACTATTAGATTAGAAGATGTGATGTATGGCAGGTGGGCTTCTGTAAATCCAACTTGTGGATATTTCAAATGATCATAAGTTTTTTATTGATAGAAATCTAACATTTATACATGTTTGGATGTGAGTGCTGGTTGGTTGTATCAAGCATTAAAACTTCCATTTTTACCTTCAATGATGTTAAAAATAACTTTTCTGATAAAAGTTAAAAGAGAAACATCATCAGCTCAAGAAAATTCTGTTTAGTTCATAAATTAAAGCAAATCATTTTCTATATATTTGTGTTTTACTTTTTCTCTCATTTATTTATTTATTTTTTATTTAATTTTAAAAAATCTAAAAAAAAAATTTATTGAAATTCTTAAATAATAAAATGCAAATTCTACTTGTTCCTGCTGCTTTTTCTCCTGTTGTTTCTAATGTAGAAGATTGAAAATTCACACTATAATGCGGACCTGAAATTTACCAAATGCCAACATAAATGTTCTTAACATTTGCTCCGGTTTTCTATCCAGCCTCCTCGTAGAAGCACCAGAAAATTGCTGAGTGAGATAAATGCTGAATGTTTCAGCTCATCCCTGCTTCATGTACATCAGTCTGACATCACATCAGTGGCAAATAGAAATTGTGCACCATAGTGTCATTATCGTCCATTTATTGTTATCGAGATGAACTGATCAATATATCGTGATACTGATTTGAGGCCATATCGCCCAGCCATCGAGACAACGCTGCCACCGGCTGCTGATCTATCATGGGACCTGATGGATGCTTTGCTCTAAAATGACTCGTGGTAGACTGGTGACATGATGGCTTTACCCAGAAGAGGTTGAACCGGACCTCATGTTTGTGTTTTTACTGTGAATGTTTCTTATTTTTGTTCTTAATAAGCATAAAAGTTATATTGTACCAGAATGCAGCAATGGTGACTCGTTCTTCGGGTGTTTTCTCCTGGCGGTTCGGTATAATGAGCCAATAAACGGTTAGATTTCTTACCGTTTGAGGGAATTCACAGCAGCCCGGTCCATTGTCTCTGAGTCTGCTGCACTTGGGGAATTAGGAATGATGACAGAGCAATGAGCAAAGCATTGTGGGTAAACACCACCTAAACACAGAATAGGCGACAGGAGAAAAGGAAGAACTTGGCCAGAGTTCTGATTGAAATATGATCAAACCAAGGCCGTCAGGCTCTTATGCAGCTCCAAGTTTTACTCCGATGTGGTGGGAACAGAAGTCGTGCTGCATTAATCAGTAGATGAACCAGTTTCCTTCTTCTTGTGAGTCTGGTCTTCTTCAGTTAACCTTGGTGCAGTGCCTCCTCTGGCTGTGAGTAAAAAAAAGACATATAAAAGATCCGATACGTTTCAGTCATGCAGCATGACAACAAACTCAGTCCAAAGGAATGTTGCATCCCCAAACTGACGCAGACCCAAGCACTCTGAGTCTAGCAGACTATCCTGGTTGGAACCCTTTACCCTTTAATCATGAAATAACGTCCATTTTAATAACAAAATCAGAAAACTGTCAGGCAGTAGAGCTGAGTGACAACAGGATCTCACAATAAGAGTGGGATTAAACTTGCGTTGATTTCAGTAATGAGCCCAATCCATCTACATTCAGCCGTGTACCCCTCAGCACCCTCCAGTTCCCAGCATCGCACCTCTAAACTGCTTGCAGTATAACACCGTTAGACTGGTTTCTCTCCACCGAGAAAGGCCAGAAGGGGGGATGAGAAAAAAAGGAATGTGACGCACTAGTTGTTCTAATGCCACTAACAAACATCATATCTTGTTGCCATGACACCCAGCCCTAAAATGGATAGATTATACTAATCTAACAAACATAACATTGCATCTTTAGATCTTCTACCATCCTGCCATCCAGGGTTACCATGCGGTCAAATCAGGAGGTATGAAATCCATCCAGCTTGGAGATAGATTAAAAAAAACAAGGCGAAAACAAGCAAATTTGTAACTTCAAAGCTCAGAAGAGAAAGGACGGAGTCCTGCGGGTACCTCAGTTCACTGATCCTTTTCTCTGACACATGTTGCATGAAGATGACCATGATGAGGTTTCTTGATGAAAGGACAGCATGCTGTCAGCTTCTCTCTGCTCGGATGTGCGTGTTAAGCTGCTTTGACTAAAAGACAGCTTACATGGTGCTGCAGGACAAGTTCAAGTTAAATAAATAAAAGGAATAAAAGGGGGAACATTCGTGAGGTTTTTATGCGACAGAAACTGTTCAAGCTGTTTTTCTGATTCTAATCATTTCTCTAAGGGAGTGTGGGAAGTGAGATGATACTTTTTATGATGCCCCCAAGTGCTGTTTTCATCTCTCTATGCATTTTATCATCAGGTTTGTTTTTAACCACATCTGTCTTCTATTCATATGCAAATACTTTCAGTTTAACAAAGCAACCTCTGTCTTTAGTGGGGGGGGGGGGGGTGAATTAGGTGTAGCTGTGGAGAGTTTGCTTCTTTTTGTTGTGAATCGAAAGGGAGGAGAGCAGCTTTGAACAGCTGTTTCAGGGTCTGCGTCATGCAGTGCAAGCTAGCGTCATGGGGGAGTATTTGCACGCAATGATCGGAGGCACGCTGCCCCCCCCCCCAAAGACATGACCAAACTCAGACATTGTGAACGGGTCACCTGCTTTCCTGCTCTAAGCTGCTGCATGCGCTCTGTTTCATGTTGCTTCTTGTTTTCAGCGTACATCTGCTCAGAGATGCTGTGGTAACCCATAGAAACAAGCTTTCTTATCATATTTTAAATGATTTAGATGTCCTAGTCAGACCTCTTGCCATAAAACTGATCTCTGAAAATTGGATTATGTCAGTCAGAGCATCCTCACCACGAGGCCAGTAATGTATTTCCTAGAGTTAACCAAACTGCTTTCAGTCTGCAAACATCTGGTGGGGTCTTCCTCTGACTCACTGACAGATTTTTATTAATTTCAGCATGTTCATTTCTATAAAAGCCTTTAAACAACAGATCACATTAAGTACTCCACCTCAACTGTAAGTGGAGTAAAAATAAAACAAAAACTACAAAATAATTTAACATAAACTGATGTGTGTGAACCATTTATGGTAATTTAAAGAACATATTGCATTTCATTCATTAACTTGATTTATAACTGTAAAAACAAAAGAGTTTGAACATGAGTACTATTTATGTATTCATTGTAAGAAAATGTTATGTAAATAAAATTATTTGAGGTTAGAAAACTTTTTATTTGATTTTTTAAAGTAACAAAAATACAAACTAAGGTTAAATCATGTATCATATCATTATTTGTTATTCTAATGGAACAGAGAAATACTGCTTTAGGCTGAGTAAACCCTTTAACACCTGAATTTATTTATGCTCAGTCATATAAAACAAATTACATATAGAAGTTACAGAAAAAAACATAAAGACAAAAAAATAATAAATTACATATCAAATAAATGAGTAACAATCAATGAATGGCGATAAATAGTAAATGAATAATACATAAATAAGAGTCAAATTTTAAATAAAATAAATTAATAAGATAATAAAATAAACAGGGCTCAGCGGTGATATGTTATAAATAAGAAATGAAATAATCAAAATAAATTGGTCATTTTTTAATTAAATAAAATGCTGTTCCTCTGTGTTTTATGTTGTTTTAATTCAAATAAATATTAAATGATAAAAGTTTCTAGGGCAGATGTCGCATACATGTATAGGTAAGCTTCCTACCGATGTGGAAGTGAACTGAGGAAGTGTCGCTGTCGGTCTGGATTGGACTGAACCTCACGGAGGAAAATGAATCGATGGAAGACCAGACTTTTACGTGACGTTCCGATTTTCTGTCTTGCAGGTGTATGCTCCATCTGCCAGTACAGCCGACTACAACAGGGACTCACCAGGCTATCCCTCCTCCAAACCTCCCAGCGCTGGCTTCCCGAGCTCATTCTTTATGCCAGGTACTCACACATACACTCACATACACATACAGTGGTCCTGTCTTTCATCAAACCTCAATGCTCTGCGGTCACTGGATAGCCGAGAAACTGGAATCCCCTGAACTGGAAGTTGCTTCTGAACTACAAAACATTCAATTATTCATTGCATTACCCGTAGAGACGAGTGTGGAGCATGGCATGGCAGAAAGTACCAGAATACATTTGGCTGTAGCCTGATAAAGATAAATTATAGGAAATGGGAGAAAGAAGTAGTGACCTGATAATCTAGCAGAGGGCAGTCTGGTATGAGCTCGGCCTGACAGCTCTGCTAACCTCTCATCTCATCCAAGTTGGGTTAAAACTTTTGTGACTTTTTATTGTTTTATGTTTGCGTAAAAAGAAATAAATAAATAAAAGTTTTAGGCCTATAAAGAAAATAATCATCAGATACAGATCAGAAGCACTTCCAGACACCCAGACATGTCTCTACCATGCTGGACCAATGCTTTTCATTTGTTCTTTGGTTCACAAAATTTTCAAAGATCCAACGACCTCAAACGTGGACTCATCTGTCCACTGCACCTTCTGGCCCTCCGGGGCCCACTCTCTGTTTGGCCTTTCACCGTTGCTGCTGCCACTGGTATTTTATGGGTACTCCCTCATTATCACAGGGCTGTCTGGTGGGCAGCACAATGTTTCTCATCATCAGTTAGCTTGATTGGCAGAATTAGCTCTCTTGATAGTGTTTGGCGGGGACTTTAATGCTACAACCCCCCGTAGAAAAGAGGGGTGAAGCAGACGTGTTATTCCCGGCACAGTAAAGAAGCTACTTCTGAACCATGCTTATCATCTTGTTTTAGCCCAATCACCCAGCTCTAACCTCCTCCTTCTCCTTCATCTGTGTCTTCATTGTGTTTGTCTGTCAGATGGTCACCACAGCGGTGATCCCTGGAGCAGCAGTAGTAGCAGTATGAGCCAGCAGGGTTACCATGGCAGCATGCTGGGGGGTGGGAACTCAGCCCACGGCCCTTCCCAGAGCTCCTCCTACTGCGGGATTCACCCTCACGACAGACTGGTGAGCTAAAGTGCCCATCCCAGCGTGTCCAGATGCTTCAGGAGATGCGACGTACGTTTTATATCTGAAACATGATCGCTTTCCCCTCCGTCTTTCTGCAGAGCTACCCCTCACACTCATCTGGAGATATCAACTCCAGCCTTCCTCCCATGTCCAGCTTCCACAGAGGGGGAGGTGGCGGTGGCGGAGGCAATCACTACAGCACCGCCTCTTGCACCGCCCCCACCAACGGCACAGACAGCGTCATGGGTAAGACCATCGTGTTTGTAGAAAGCCTAAAGAAAAGCAAAGGAATAACTTGTGGATTGTGTGTTGGACGTTCCCATTTTTAAACCTGGACACCGCTCGGGACGTTAGCTGATGCCTTTGTTTAAAAAATAAAAGCTGATGAAAGACAGATTTTAAGCTCTCCGGAGGCTGAAAGGTGACTTGGTCATGTTGAACCACCATGTCATGTATCTGCGGTCTAATCTTTTCAGCGCCTGTTAGAGGGATGAATTTAACATAGCTTAGCCTCCCCTCAGGATGTATGCTACACTTTTCCTTCTACCAGCAGAATTTCTGTTTGCTTCCTGGCATTAAGATTAGCTTACACTCAGCTCTCGCTAGCCAGTCCTAGCTTGCTAACGGTCTGGATTACAGGGATAGATGCTGCATTCACCAGCAGAAAAACTCAGCTCCCTCTACACAGGGAATCAAGTGATTTTGCTGATGAATGTATATCAGTCTGTTAACATTGGCATTTTAAACATATTTGCATGTTATTAGCATTCTCACAAATACATTTTCTTAAATATCTGGTCTTAGAGCTGTAGACTTCAGACTTCAGACTGGACTTTGAGATTGGACCAGCTGACCCAACATGAGGGGAAACCATCTATTCCTCACCTCTGACTGTGTGAGATGTAGACGACTGGAAAACAGACGTGTTTTATTCGAGACTTTTGAAGCTCTGCTGCTTTTCTGGTCTTATGTTTTCTCTTTTTGTGTTGATTATTGATGGTGTGATGATTTCCTGTTTAACTCCCCTCTTTCATCCTTTACTGTTTATCAAATATTGGAATTACATCTGTTAATATGAACAGGTGGAGCAGCTGAATTCCTGGAACAGAAGAAAAAGAGAAGACCAGAGATCAGATGGTTAAAATGTCATCTTTCCTTACAGATCTGATGGATTGGTATTATGTTTCTTCTGATGAGGAGAAGACTTTAGGGCCATTTATAACTCGTTGCTATGATAAAACGATTCAGTGCTGATATCCCAAACTGCCACGATTTCAGTTCAGTTTGATTCAGGAGCCTGTTTTTAATATGAGACGATACCAAGACACCACACCTCTGGATATCAGCTGCTTCCTTATCACATTATAAAACAACACTCTGGGCATTTGAACAAAACAAATGTAAACAAATCACAGATAATACCCAAGATTGCACTGATTATTTCAAACTGAGCTGCAAGAGGACACAGTGGAGAAGAGAAATTCCTTTTTAACTGGAAGAAATTCACTGTAGTCTTTTAACTGGTAGTTTTGTTAAGCTAGGTTTATACTTGCGCGTTGGCTCCGTACGGCGGGACCCGCGGAGGCTACGCAGACCCTCTGTGTGTTTATACTCCAGCGTAGGTGAACGCGCCAGGTCGCAGTGTCTTTTCCAGATATGCAGGCATAGGCTGGTACCGGTTGAAGCACTCTATTTCAGTGCTACAATCTTTTTATTACATGCAGTGATCAGTCTTTAAGAGCAGCTATTAGATGAGCTGCACAGTCCGATAATTTTCCACAGGAGTCATTATGACGTCTCCGTGGATTTTGTGCCACAAATCACCAACGCAGCTGCTGGATCAGTGAAGTAACCTGTTCTGGAAAAGTACAGTTTTATTTAACTTTTACCCATGGTTTAAAAGGTAGTTATGTATCCGGAAACTAGTATCACAATCTGACCAATCACAGGGGAGAACTTCAGCATCTCTGTGTCCGCATAGCCTGCTGCAGTCAGGTCTGGAAGAGGTGCTCGTCGAGCCTCTGTGGACATACGCAGAGGCTACGGCGATTACACCCAAACCCCCGCGACTTGAAATATGAGTTTTTAGGCTGCTCTCTGTTGGCTCTTCTCGATAACATTTCTATTTACAGCAACATAATCAGTTACATAGCCTCCTGCTGGGATTAAACTCACATGATTTAAAACACTTTGAAACAAAATGTCTTTGTCACAGATAGTCTGAAGCACAGTGTGAGCAAACCGAGCCTGACATCACCGACCACACTGTCGTCTTGCTTTGGGTTTCATACAACAAATAGGACAGCAATAAGAAACAGATTTAAGGTATGTTTTTATGGGAAGACATCTTCAGCGTTCGACAATATCCGTCCCTTCCCAGCAAACACACACACACATGAGCTGCAGCAGCTGGCGCTTAACATAAGATGAACTTAATGAAAAACATCATGCTGTAGTTTAAATAGAAACATATGACACACGTGTGCATACAAGAAGACTAAAACATGGGAAAGCAGCGTTTGTGGCAACTTCTCTGCCTGAGTCTAGTTTCACACGTGTAAATGAGTTTTCTTTACTGAGATGACACAAAGGTCAAACATCTAAACACTGTTTTATTTATTAGAAATCAATTGATCAGATCCAAACTATACTTTATTCCCAGTATAAACAGCAAAACAAGACACCAGTATGGTACCCACCAGTTTAATCATGATATCACGTCCTTTCCATGTTAAGCGAATTCTGCACAGGACTCCAGTAATGGCAGAGCTCTGGATTTCCACTCACGTGTTATAGTTGCTTTATGTACACATTCTTCTCCTTTTATTTTCTTTTTCTAACAATCCACATGCCTCAGCAAGTATATAAAGACTATGGCCACAAACATTAAGTATAAAACACACCATGTATTTGCAATGGTGATCCTTAGAAAGAAAGATTTTATACAAACTAGCTCTAAACAAAAAAGACTAATGAACATCATGCATTAAGCATCTACTTAAATCATCAACATTACCAATACTAATAAAACTAACCCTAAACTATCCCTTCCAACACGTTCCTTACAGTTCATATCAAATAATTCAATTCAGTTCAATACAACTTTATTTGTATTGTCCACATAAAACACATAAGCACATCAGTATAATGGTGCTATAATACACTCGTATGATAATGTTGTAATACACTCAGTAGGATTTGTTGTAATAGCCTCGATATAACAATATTTTCCAGCAGTTCTGCAAAACTTGCAACACAGTTATCACAGCAACACAGAACAATCCAACATTTCAGACATCTGACTGATAAGAGAAGCACTTAAAGGAGCTTTGAAGCAACCTCACTGGTTGTAGTTCCAACTCTCTGACAGAGAGACAGAAAATGTCTTTTAAAAAAGTTTTTAAAACATTTAAAGCATTGAACAATTCGTTGTTCCAACCCCACCGTCTGCTGGGAATGGTTACAAAGAAAAAAAAGAAGCGAGAAACAAAGAAAATCCTAATTTCATACTGGTTTCATCAGTTGAAATGGTATTTTTCTCTGTCCAGTGATGATGGACGTAGATAAAAAAAAATCAGTTTCATCCTCTGAGTGCTCTCCTCCTTTGTTGCTCTAAGCTCTCATTTATGAAAAAGATTTTCTCCTGCGTATGTTCTCAATTATGCATTAAGTGAGTTTGTGTGTTCATACATGTGTGTGTGTGTGTAGGAATAATCCCTTGGATGGTTTACTGTGGCCAGTGGTGTGGCTGGAGTGAGACATGAAGCTTTAACCCCAAAACATATGCTGCCTCCTGTCTGTCTCCCTACCTGTCTGTCTGTCTTCTTCCCCAGCAGCTTAAAGGAGTCCAGTCCTGCCAATCTCTGTAATGGATTCATTTGCCGTGAAAGGATGTTTTGTTTTGTTTTTTTCGCTGTGTGTGTGGGAGCGTAAACTTTCCATCTGGGATCCAGTATCAGGAGAGATGAGCTGGGAGCATGTCAGAGTTTGTGTGTGTGGGCGCTCATCTGTTCCTGTGAGGTCACTTCCTTCCTCTGCTGGCCGCAGCGCTCGTCAAGTGTGTGAAACACATTTGAAGTCCACATAAGCACAAGTCAAGATGCTTAAAATGATGTCCATCCTGGATATCTTTATTTATTTATTATTTTCTATAAGAATCGCTTCAGTTAGTAGAGGATGTCTCACTAAACCTGCAGTGTAACCCTTAAAACTCAGTTTTTCACCAGTTTTTTGCTTTTCATGTAAAAATGCAGGCTAAAATTATGTGAATGTATCAATAGATACAGCACCATAAAGGAATTTATTACTAACAGCACACACAGAGCAACAGTGACCAAGCCTTTTCTCATCTGCATATCATTCTCTCAAGTCTTTGCTTTCAGGAGGGAAATTATTGGCAGTGAAACAAACACACAAGAGAAATTATTTCCATATTTACACTTTATGCACCAGAAACATATTTTCTTTATTCCATCCGTAGAGGAGTGTTTTTTTAAATTCTTTTCAGACACACACAACCTTACATATTGATCTTTGACTGCTTCTGATTGGATGTTTCCCTAAATTTAAGCTCTCTGATTGAGGGGACGTTTGGCAAGTAGTGGCTTCATTCCAGGTCAAAATACAAGTTCTTAGCAACATAGCACTGATAGTGATGGAAAGGTGAAACAAACATGGTGTTATTATGGATCCCAGTCTCTGAATAAACCTACTGAACGAAATAGAAATGCCAGGAAAACATCTGTAAATCACTTAAAGGGCCAAATATCCATCATAATTTACCCAACAATGTTACACCCTACCACTCCTGAGAAATTGCTCACGATATAAGGAAAAGCATTCAGGGGCCCTAACAGAGTTTTTTTTTTTTTTTTTTTTTAACTTATCTTGTAATTTGGCTTGTTGGCTCAACAGAGAGGTGATAGCTTCTCTCGCGTCCGTGTTCCACTCTTCC
>JBBBVT010000020.1:22255836-22274013 GCA_037177035.1 Craterocephalus eyresii | reverse complement strand
TGTGTGTGTGTGTGTGTGTGTGTGTGTGTGTGTGTGTGTGTGTGTGTGTGTGTGTGTGTGCATGTGTTTGTGTGTGTGTGTGTGTGTGTGTGTGTGTGCGTGCGTGCGTGCGTGTGTGTGTGCGTGTGTTTGTGTGTGTGTGTGTATGTGTGCATGTGACTTTCTGATAGGCCGATGGAGATCTGAGGTGTTTTAGATAGGAAGAGGATGCCCTCAGCAGGGTGAACGCAGAACTGCAACATCTGGGCAGAAACCTGACATTTCATAAGATCTCACACCTCTGTGTGTTACAGTTTTATTCCTTAAACATCTGTAAGATGTTACAATAAGTGATTTTTAAAAAAACATGCAAAAAGGGTGGGTTTTTTTATAAAATTCAAAAAAGTAATTTGTTTTTATGCACTTATATTTTATGTGACTATATGATAATATTTCTAGAGTAGAGAGTCACAATAATTATATTTATACTGTAGAAAATTTGGTTATTTTCAGCAAAAGTCACTCAAAAGTCCTGAAAGTTTGACCCTTAAAGCCTCATCAGTTCTGACAAGAGCTGAGTAAAATACACACATGATCACTTACTGGATAGAAAAATATCAAGACAGGATAATAATGTTTATTTTTAACCCAAATTTTCAAAAATCTATTTTACTTCAAACTTTGCTATTTAGAAATGACTCAAATTTAGATTTTGAGAATTTTTTCTTATCCCAAATGGCAGTTCAATTGCAGCTCACGCACATTCACGTCACATATCAACGATCAATCACAAGAATCAAATGATGGTCTACGTCCAAACCAAGAGGATATGCATAAAAGCATCAGTAAGATGATGATGAGTGAAAGATGGCTGAAGCAATGAGTGACGCAGAGGAACCATTTGTTTCCTTGTAGCGGCAACTGGAAGGCATCATCACTAGTTTGGCAGCCATATTGTCATGTTGGTGGTCCTCTTCTTGAACTCAGACCCCAAGAATGGACTGAAGGATAGAGAGTTCATATTTCATCTCTGTTGTTCTACATCTTAATTTATTGTATTTTGAACACAAATAGACACAAAGTATCAGGAAAGGAGCAGGTAGAAGTAAAGAAGCTACCAACAGAGCTCATCCCCTGGATCACTCCATAAATACCAACCTCATTTTAGCCAGTGAATATTTACAACTTTTCCTCCAGCAGACACTTCCTAATCATTTCTTTTTTCTACTGCGTTGCATATTTATTTATATTTGTACTTTGCTTCCAGTAAGTGCACACCCCCAACCGTCTGCCTGTCCTCCTCTGTGTGGCACAGACCCAATGCCCCCGTCTCTGTCTTTAAACATTTTTAACGTTACCTGGAAGTAAACCGTTTCTTGCTTTGAGCTGTTCTGACACGAGGATTCGATCGTTTTAGGTCTCTGGTTGTCTTCAAACACCAAGAACATAATTAAAAAGTTTATTATTATTCACCTTGAATATTTAACTTTATCTAAAATTTATTCAAATTCAAATTCAAATCACTTTATTTATCCCCACAGGGGCAATTAAAAGGCAAAAGAGTGGCTAAAAAAATAAGAAAAGTAAAGAAATACACACACAACTAAATTAGAAATAATAGATTAATAAAGAATAATTTATTAGAATAAAATAAAATATTGGTTTAACAATATTACAAACCAAGCAGTAAATAGTGAAATAGTTTGTCCTATGTGTTTCATTAACTGTTGACTTTTATATATTTATATATATATATATATATATATATATATTAAAGGAAAATGGAGCTTTCTTTCTTACCTCATGTCATTTCATCTCTGCTCCGTCTGCTCTGCAGGTGGGCTCCCACAGAGAAGATGGCGGCAGTTTGCGTGGAGGACACTCAATGGCGGGTCAGGTGTCTCAGCTGCCAGTTCAGTCGGCCACCTCGCCGGACCTCAGCCAGCCCGACCCTTACCGCGGTAAGACACTGCACCGAGTGTCTCCCATCATAAACAGAATGGGATTTCAGACTAAATAGCTTCGAGCTGAACAGATGCAAAAGGAGAAAAGAGAAAAAGGAACAAAATTCATACATATGTCTTTGCTTTGAAGCTGATTTTTTTCATTTTGTGAACAAGGACAAGAAGACAGACACAAAGAAACGATGCAGTCAGGATGCAACATCTGCTCGCTCTGCACAGCCATCCCACTCATATCCCATCCTTACAAACACATGAAATTAAGCTTTCTTACCACAAATAATGATTTTAAAACAGACTAAATGTTAGAAATCACAATCAAGAAGATGAAGAAAATAAAAAACAGAGCTAAAAAAATTAAAAGCTGCTGCAGAGATTTGGGAAACGCTTTGCCTCCTGAGCAGTAAAACCCTCATGAAGAGGCTAAATAAATATTCCATACGTGTGACATGAATATGGAGGAGGAAGAGTGTATATGAGCTCAGTGTGCAGCAAATGAGCCCTGAGCTCGTTTTTAAAGGCTGAAAATGACTCTGCTGGCAGCAAAGTTCAGCCAACGGCGACCACAGCCAAGTGTGTAATGAGGTGAGAGGGAAAGAAACGCACACACACACTCGGGAAAAAGAGTGTTTCTTTCTCATGCATCCGTTCATAACCCTCAAACACACACACAGGGTGTGTCGGGGCTGTGAATTAATAGTATTTAAATGTTCTTGGCAGCAAACACAGAATTATAGCTGCGGAGCGTGGTTGCCTCCTGTCGCCTCCTCTCTGAAACTCAAAGAGATTACAAACCTTTAACATTTGCGTAGATACTCATAATTCACACTACATTAAAGAGATTTAGACTCTTTCAGCCTCTTGCCCTCAAATTTTATTTAAATGTGATTCTTTGCTTTTTATAAAAAAGGCTGCTTGGTATATTATTATTATAGATAAATTATTTAAAGATCTGAGGTGGGTGCTTTGTCAGGTTTTCTTTGTCAGCAAGAGCTAGATCTGATTTTAATTTCAAACCATCTTCTAATCAAAATATACCTTCAAATATTTTAGTACCTACATTGATTTATCTTTGTACAAATAAATGGGCTTACATATTGTAGATAATCCCACAGGAAGCGGTAAATACACCACTGGGAAGAGAGGATTAAATCAGATGTCATCAAGCTGGAGAAAAACACAATCCAGGATAATTTGGTTTATAATTTTTTGTAAAATTCTCTGAACCACACACATAAAACCTGGCCTGGAAAAGAGAGTCATCCTCAATGTTAAATATAAATAACAACATTATACCAGAGACCTCCTGATTTATGAAGATGTTTATCGTTTTTTTCTAATAGAGTTTAACAGTAAAACTCATCAAGTTAAACTTTTATAGACTTATTTCGTGTATGTTTTCTCTGCTTTAATTAGACTGAAGCAGACTAGTTGCTGTTCAGCCGTTACAGTCTGTTTAGACTCATTCTGATTGTTGTTGTGTTCTTCTGCGCATACTTGAAAAACTTGGGTGTTAGTGGCGTGATGAATTTCAGGCTTGAAATGGTGGCAGGCAGAACTGAAGTGTGACAGATACACGGTCTTTGTTGGAAATGCTAAAAGAATCATTTAGTTTAACAGAAATCATCTGAACTCCACGATATAGGTCAATCTCACTCATATTTTTCCGAGAGAAAATCTTCTTTTTTCTAATTCTTCTGAATTCCTCCACATAGTGAACAGCACATCGTATTAAACCAGATTATTTTATGCAGCGACCGTGCAAAGGTGTCTGACAGAAGAAATGTTTTTCCATGTAAATGGAGCTAATGTCTCGTTACTTGGCTCCAGGATGCAAAATGACCACCATAAATGTAACAACAAAGGGACACCAAGTACAACGAAACAAAGAATTACAAAAATGCTCGAAACAATGACAACAGAGGCTCAAGTAAACCAAAACAAACTGAGATAAACAGGCCTGATCAGGACTGGGAGGCTCGTATTCTGTTTGCTTTTTTTTTTCTGTATCTGGTGGTTTATGGGACAGTAGCACAAACCATTCGGCTAAATTTGGCTTGTGTGCTTCCTCGTATTTGTTTTTTAAGCGATATATAAACGTACTTTAATACGTTAGTGAACCATTTCCCATTGTTCCACATCAAATTTAAACTGGAGGCTGTGGAACCATCCAGAAAGCACAGAAAGCAGCAGGGTGAATGTGGCTTCAGACGTTGTGTTGGTCTGGGCCCCGGTCAGGTGGTGTCTGTCTGCTATTAGTCAGAACAAAAGTGTCTTTTCACGGCTTAACGTTTATTTCAGCGCACGCACAAACACACAGCCCGTTATATGAAGAGACGCACACACGCTAACTCGCAAAGCAAACACAGGCCGTCGCTCAAAGCTGCACACAAAATGCTTCCAGTCAGGCAGACAGAGATTCAAAATGGCTGATACTTGGCCACGTATACTCGTGTGTGTGTGTTAGTGAGTGTGTAGAAACGCATTGCTTGAGGGTTTTGTGTTGATGGAGATGCTGGCAGTGTACCAGTGTCGGATCCATACAGATGTCTAATAAAGAGCGCTCTGTTGGGAGGTGCAGGCGTGGAGCCTGCACCGCCGCGCTCCATGCCGCCATCTTGGAGGCTGACTGGTGCCCCGCCAGGCCCGCGCTGCCTTCACTGCATGTTGGCCGAATGACAAGAGCGCTGAAACGCTGGTGTGTGCATGCGTGACTGCTCTCTGCCCGACTGAAAAGCTGCTTGTTCCTGGGAGAGAGACGTACGGCTGAGGAGGGCTCGGGGTCGGAGCTGGGTCGTCTTCTACGTGGACTCAAAGCAGAAACGTCCAGCTCGACCTGGAGCTGCTTCTGTAAAAGTGATGACTGTGCAGCCGTAACCATGACGACACCTCGATGCGTGTCTGTGGAGGATGAGCCCCCTCTGTTCACTGTTTGACCCACCCAGATATTCTGTACTGGGCATGTTGTCGGAGTCCTTTGTAGCTTTTAGCCTTTAGCTAATTCTACAGCATATTCTACTGGATAATGTTGAGTAAAGTCCGGATGATCAAGAATCACAATTCATGGCCTGAAAGGAAAGATTTTTACTTTCACTATGAACAGAAGTAGAAAGGAATAACTGGAAGTATCTTCGCAACATGAAGAGGTTAACATCACTAACACAGCTGCTTGATTTTTATTATTCGGAAGGAAATTTTATTTATAAAGTTTCTTTCACAGATTAAACCACAAAGTGCTGTACAGTGGGAAGAATAGAATAAAAATCTAAAACACATACAGGAAGTTAAATTATTTTAAACCACATAGCAAAACTACATTTTTGAAAGGTGTATTTAGGAAAAGTTCAACTTAAAAAACAAACTATGACATAATATGGATGTTAGTTAGAGGCAAATAGCATTGGCTGTAACAGCTGAGATTGGATTGGTGCAACAGTTCAAGATCATTGGGCCTCATGCACCAACCGTTCGCACAAACAAAGTTGTTCTTAAGTCCTACTTACGAACGTTTTATGAAAAATGTGGCATTCACCAAGATCTTCGTATCTTGGATTTGTTCTTTGGTGACAACAAATCCTACAGATGCTCAGAAGGAGTCTGTCCAACATCTGAGTGCTGATAAATTTGAACAAATTCAATGTCTGTGATGATTTCTACTGTACAGTCTATTAAAATAAAACAATAAAGTCCCTATGAAGTTTTAGTCATATTTTTAAATAACTTCTGATAGATTACATTTTTTTATTGTAGCACCATTTTGAGCTCACATCCTAATGTTATACTTCACACAGCGGAAAATGTTTTCATTCATTCAAGAATAAGTGGCAGTGGAGACGGATTACTGGTTTAACAGACCGTGGAGCACAGCATCCGTTCCTCCAACCGTAACATGACTCCATAAATGTGTCAGCAGCAGATCCACCAGCAGAATGAAATGTCTCATAATTCAATTCATTACAAGGATATATTTTTTAATCTGCTAAGTTTTATTAAGAATTGGTTTGGACGTGGCCGCCTGGTTATAAGAGCTCTAAGACTCACCTCGAGGATCAGATGCAGCTCTTCCTCTGTACATGAACGACATCTTAGAATGATGCTGCAGCAGGTGGAAATCTGCTTTACCAGCAGTAGAAGAAGCTACAGTGGGCTGATCATTTATTCAACAGTGCACCACTTTCCTCTTTAATCGCAACACCACAAGGATGTGCGTCCTGACGCACACGCGACCAGACTCCAGGCTGCTGTCCAAGTTCAGGCGGAATTAATAACCAGTGAACATAAAGCTGTTTTCATGTTATCCGAAAGTCATCTTGAGTTATTATTAACTGATTTAACACCTGAAAACCTGACCACATCTTTATTATTATCTTTTGTTTTCATTCACCTTTTTGTCATTTTGTCAAATTCTCCTTCTCAGTCTCCCTGTGTGTGTTTGCACATGGCTGTGAGTCTCATAACCTTTTTGGCATTTTATGGGCATTTACCTATGCAAAGTAGAGCCATCTGGTCCATCCACTCAACTTAAGAACGTTTGGTATTCACCAATCCAAGAGAAAAGATACGAACAATTTTGCGATCTACGAACACGTTCATGAAGAGTTTTCGAAAAAAAAAACTTCTTAAGTACAACTTAAAAATAAATTGAAGAAGATTCATAAGAAGAGACTGGTGAATGAGGCCCAATGTTCCTGGCTGTCAACACGTGCTGGTGCAGAGGTAGGAGACGAGACGTGCAGCTTTTTGTTGCTCCATACGTCTTTCAGATAGTCCTAAAATCTGCTGCTGCATGTGGTGGTGAAGTTGGAGATGGTAACCGCCTCAGATACCAGCCGCCTACCATCAGCAGCATCTTGCATATAAACTCACATGGTACTTTTTTAGGTCCATCTGTTTAGCCAATCACATGGCAGCAACTCAACACATGAGCGCATCCTTCCCTCTGTGAGCACAGCGTAGCATCGTCTGGTGGTGACTTCCAGACGATGATCTTCCCCCTCTCTCCTCCTGCAGCTCTGTCCGGAGGGCTTCAGGGTCAGAGCACCTCCTCCGTCAGCTCGGAAATCAAGTCTGAGGACGAGGGAGACGAGAACCTCCTGCAGGACACGAAGCCCCTGGATGACAAGAAGGATGACATGGACAACAAGGATCTGAAATCTATTGAGAGGTCAAGATCTAGGTAACCCCGTCTACCTCCAGATGTTCGCTTCTATCAAACCCCTCAGCTGGGCTGGGTTCTTCCCAAAACACCTGCACACTTCGAGTTCGCTTAGATCTCGATCTAATCGTGAGTGGACCGGACCGATGGCCGGGGACACAGTTTGTTTGTGAGAATGAAGGGAAGGACTCGGAGCGACGGGTGTTTTGGGAACCAGCCTCTGGACTTTGATGAAGTGATCAAGTGTAATGAGAAGCAGCTAAATACATCAGTCAGAAATAGACGTCTCTGTCAGAGTCCTCGTGTCCACCAGGCAGATCCCTTACTCCACATGCTTCCTGGTGGACATGCAGCTCCAGCTTGATCCCATCAGTCTCTCCAGGATCTTGAGCCTGGTTTTAGCTGTTTCTCACACAACAGAGTAGAGCCCATAGTCCACATTCTCAAAGTCTGCCTGCCTCGGTGCCGGGAAACCAACAGAAACCATTACAAAGTCAAGCACCAAATGGTTTAAACCATCTTCACATTTCTATAAGATGGCTTTAGATGATGTTTTCATCTTAAATTGAAAATAAATAAAATGAAGTGACTGAAGAATCTGTTGGTTCGTCCCAGCTTGGATGCAGCTGAGCCGCCTTCACTCCTCCCACGATAAACAAACTGTTTATCAGGGTTCCTTTGGACCTGGAGGAACGATCACATCTGGAACATTTGGATCCCACAAACCCAGAATTTGTACATGACGATGGTATGATGACGATGTTAATGGTGATGATGTGATTTTAAAGATTCCTGTGTTACATGGTAAGTTTAGAGATCAGAGTGTCTCCCAGCTTGATACGGGACATTTCGGGGAGAAAAACCTGTCTTCATCATAACTATTATAATAACTCCTGATAAAATTAAAAACCCATGTGAATGGTATGATGGGGTGGATATCACAGTAATAAACTGTTATTTGCCAGCCAAACAAACTCACATGAAGAACTGAAGCTCAGTTTTTGCAGGTTGAAACTTTGATTTTTTGAAGTGGTGCATGCTAAATCTGCAGGACATGTGACTCTTAAGGCAGGAGGGATGAGGAGGAATGACCAGGGGACATGCAGGAACCAGGATTAAATCAACTACAATCTGCAGGATGTAGACAAAAGACGTACACAAACCAAACTGTAGGAAACACAACTGATTGGTGAAAGATTTGTCACTTCCTGTGTTCCTGTGGACCCCAGCACTGCAGACACAGAAAGACTGATAAAAAGACCAAACTGAAGAACTGAGCAACAAACTGAACTAACTACTGAGTCATGAACACATCATGGTTGTTAGATTTTCATTAAATAGTTTGAGATGAAAAAATGGCCGTTTCATGGCTCTACATCCGTGACAGAATATCACTGAAGCATGAACTTGTCACATTTTCTGTAAATTTCACCTCAAAGTCAGAAATTCTTCGTTCTTTTGGGTGTTTTTACCAGGTTTACTGAAAAACCCAATTAGAGTGAGAAGAGTTACCGTGACTGATATGAAATAAGGAAAAGCAGCTGATGCCACAGCTGATCTAATTAGTGCTGCTGTATAAATAGAGATCTGTGTTTCTCTGCACACCTGTACTGTAACCCTCAGGTTTTTATCAACATTACTAAAGGCCGTGCTTTTAGCCTCCTGATTGAGAAAACAAAATACTTTTTATCTGAATGAAGCAGTTGTTCTTTGTTAACCTGCTCGGTGTGATTTTTGTTTTATGATAATATATAAATAGACAGTGTGTGTTTACGGTATTGTCACGCACGTAAACAAAAAAAAGTCTAGTTTAGTTCATGTCTGACCATTCAGCTCCCTGGAAAAACAACGCTCATCACCATTTTTAAAACTTTCCGTCCTCCATCTCCTCCTCATGTGTCACCTTAGCAACAACGACGATGAGGACTTGTCGCCGGAGCAGAAGATGGAGAGAGAGAGGGAGCGGAGGATGGCCAACAATGCACGGGAGCGCCTGCGTGTGCGCGACATCAACGAGGCGTTCAAGGAGCTGGGCAGGATGGTCCAGCTGCACCTGAAGAGCGACAAACCCCAGACCAAGTTACTGATCCTGCACCAGGCCGTGGCCGTCATCCTGAGCCTGGAGCAGCAGGTCCGAGGTCAGTTTTTCCACACACTGCAGGGACACATGCCATGTTCCAGAAGCTCCAGTAGAGGGCAGCAGGAGCACTTGTTGCTCAGGTTCAAACAGGACAAAGTTTCTCACCTCACTGAGAGAGAGAGAGAGAGAGAAAGAGAGAGAGAGAGACCAGAATCATGAAAAACCTCTTCTTTGTCTCTGTCCAGAGCGAAACCTGAACCCCAAGGCGGCCTGCCTGAAGCGCCGCGAGGAGGAGAAGGTCACCGTGACGTCAGAGGGGACCCCGCTCTCGCTGGCCGCTGCCCACCATGCTGCCGCCTCCATGGGTGACGGACCGAACCCCATGGGACAAATGTAAAACGCAGCACCATCTCCTCCCCCCTGAATGGTCAGAAGATTTCACTTATACACTAATCTGCTGTTGTACCTTCAACTCCAAACCCAAGAATCCATTTCACAAAGTCAGGCCCTTTGGCTTCGAATCAGGAAATTGGTCCAAAAAGTTTCTGTTTTCAGGGTGAAAATGTGGCAACAGATGGAAGATGAACAGGTCATGAGTTGTCTCTGGACTTTTTAACCATTTCAGATAAAGCTGTGGGCTCGTGTCTAAACAGACATGTTAGTTTATCATTGGCATTTCTAATGATCACAAAACTATATGATTATTGATTAATTTATGCAGATACAAGTAGCCTACAATTCAGTGTAAGGCTGTAACAATGCCTGTGAAAGTATCGAGATCACAATACTCTAAGTCTCATTCCCGTTATGCGGTGTCAGGGGGCTGTGTCACTCCAATTACAATTCATATTGCAATTTGTCTACTATGAACATTCAATTCAAATTTATACATTACTTATGTTATAAATTCGCCCTGACTTTTCTGTAGAAAGTGGAAATAAACACTGAAGTGCTGTTACTGACTTGTTATGGAGAGGGGGTTCTGATGAGATCACATACACACTTAACTCATGGTGCAGCAAGGACAGTACGAGCGGAGCCCCAAAGCATGCTGGGAAATATTCAAGTATACCCATCCACAGGACCAATCGATCAACAGCTTTCTCTGGGCGGGCCAAGTCCTTGGCCAATCATAAAACAGCACCACTGCGTCAGGCGGACCTTTTGGTGTAGGATCCTTTAGGGTGTTGCACCTGGTTGCACCACTGAAAGCGGACCATCTGATGCACTCTGCGAAAATAAACAAACAGTCTCTGCAGTAAATCAAATATCTTAATTGAAAATGGTAACTTATAGTCGTGTTTTTGGCTGTACCACCCAGTCATACAACAAAAAACACATGGTGTACTATTTCAAAATCATGGGACAATGCCATAAGTTATCAGATGAAACGAGGTGTTTGTTGTTAGCAGCAAAGCTGAACCAAGATCTACATGGCTAAAATCTGATCATCCAAATTTGTGCGTTATGTTATTTAATTAAAACAGCTTTCAAATTAAAAAAAAAAAAATTGTTTTGTGTTTTGAATCATGGGTCAAAAATCGTGATACAAATCGAATCGTGAGTTGGGAGTGTCGTTACAGCCCTATTACAGTGTGGATATTGAAGGGTAATCCTAGATAATATCAATTAATCACAGATTTATTATAATACTTGTTTTACCTTCTTTATGATGTTTAAAAAACGGGCAGATTTTACTATTAAACACAGTAATATTTGCATTTATAAAAAACTAAAAGGACTGAAATAAAATATTAAACACATTGATAACAATGAATAGATAAAAAATAAATATGCTAAATTAATAAATAAATAAAGTATGTGAAAGCAAACAAGTTAGTAAAACAAAGATGTAAAGAAATAAAATAAATGAAGGCCAGTGGTTAATGGGGTAAAACTCCGATGAGAGGGTTTAAAAAGTCGCTGAATCAGCAAATTCTAGTACCGATATGATGAGGTAGGCTATGTTTGAATATAAGATCGTTTAGATGAAGCTAAACGGAGAAAAAAGAAAGCAAACATTGGTATAGTAAACATTTCCTACCTAAACCAACCCATACCATTAGACCACCAATCTCCAGTTTTTATAAAAAGCAGCTTCTCAGTTGGAAAAGTATTCCACAGAAAAGACTGTTAAAGAAAGAAAATAGTGTATAAGCACCTTAATGGAGACAAATGGTTAAAACTTCCACAGACATCATGACCATCCAGTGTAAACCTTCTTCTAAACGGATTTTCTATCAGATCCCAGAACAATGTAACGGGTCGAGCCGATGATGTTCAAGCTGAAAACAGAAGCCAAGAACATGAGTTAGTTTGTCTGGTTTGGGTACATTTTAACAACAGATTGGCAGTAAGTGTGATTTTAAATGTGTGACTGTGAGCGTTTGTCACTCAACATATGTGGTTCTTGTTTTTCTCTTCAGTCTCATTGTATTTGTGTTTGCATGTTGGCTGGAAGAGCTGCTCAGAAAGGTCGCTGATGAGAAGCGGCTGTCCCTTCAGACAGAAACGTTTCTTATCTGTTGCACCTTTGCAGTAACAGATGATGACATGTTTTTTCTTCTCCGCATGAACAATAATTCATTTAAGTCTTTAAATGTTTGACTTTCCCTCGAAAATCCTTCCTTCCAACATCGTTTCCATTCTCTCTCCAGGTCCAAGGTGCCAGAGTTCATCAAGATGATGAGTGACCACTTCCTCTGACGGCGTTTCAATGACAACCTGGCAATCGATCAAACCCCAGCCTGACCAATCTACTCTCTCTGGACTTTCTGGCCTGACCAATCCAATCAGCCACCGTCTCTCCTGTCATCTGTCGCCTCCTGCTCCATCTGTCAGAAACTGCTCTTTTTCTTTTTTGTCTCTCCTGTTTTTTTGCATCTCCGGCCGAAGCGAACTGGATACTTTGTTCAAGGAGACGTTAAAAACGGCTGCTACGAAGTCGCAGCAACAGACTCAAGTCTTTGGAATCATTCATCCAAGAAACTGTCCTTGTGCCACATGATTTATCAGCATTCCCAGTTTTAAAGAACAAAAAGGTTCTATATAAATATATATAGTAGATATATATATAGAGAGAAAAAGTAAAAAAAAAAAGACTTGTTAAAAAGTGCAACTTGACGCGGGCAGTGAGGAAGGTCAGGGTTAGGGAGGGATGTTAAGAATGGAACAAAACATATCACAAAGTGTTTAAAGAGATTTCTTTTTTAAAGCAGCATTGCGCAGCATTGCGCAGCCTCAGCGCGTCTCTGACTGAGCAGCAATCTAAAGCCACACTGTGGATGAAGCTGTGCCTGATCTCCTCCTGGATGCAAAGTCAGACAGATGCACACGAAAGCAGACAAAAACTAGAAAAAAGCAACAAGAAAAAAGGCCCCACACTTTGACACACTGCGTTTTTAAAGTACAAACTGCTACGAAGAAGGGATTAGGAGGCCCTAATACTTCTCCGATGTGCTTGAACTGCAGAGTGATGTGAATTAAAAACTTCACAATTGCTTGACTATCATGGCGTAACAGAGGAGCGTGGACTCGCTCTCCTCTTCTAGTGCATTCCCTGCTAAAGTGCAAACATTTAGATCGTCGTTAAACAAATCCGACCCGTGAAGTTTACGTTTTTTATTAGTGCTTCATGCTGTTAGCCACATCGACTCTTCACACAGCAGAACTCGTATGTGAATCCAAGTACGATTAAAATCTTGAACGTCCGTAGCCTGTGTACGGCCTCTCCGGGGAGGAAGAGAGTTGCTAAAGAATCCATCATTGAATCAATAGTCAGCCAATCAGCACATGACTTCAGAGGGACGAGGGTGTAAAAGTGAGAGAAGGTGGAGGTAACAGCAGAAAGGTTGATGGGTTGGGATCTGGATCTGGTCTGGACTGAATACTGGAGGAACATCCCCGGTTCAGCACATCCCCTTCACCCGCTCCATCTGAATCTTGTGGAGGGATTAGAACCGAATCCAGAGGTCCTGACTGATGATGATGATGACTGCAGGGGAAACCTAGAGAACAATCATTAGGGAGGGGGCTAGTAGAAGTCATCAAAACATTCCTGGTTTGGATCATTTTGATTTTCTGTATTCTCAGAAAGTGAAGAACCTTTATGTGTACAGAGGATCGTCACGGTCATCAGGGTACCATCAAATGTACTACTGTTGTACTCTCAGCATTGCATACTCGTTTATACTCTTCCAATGTGTACCTTATAGGGACTAGTATTGTTCAATTAGGGAACAACACGGCCCTGGTGGCTGCTTTGAAGGTTTTGTTAGCAACACTACTGAACTTTGGCAGAATTTCGCCCTTAACAACGGCTAATTCAGCATCTCGCCTCTTCTCTGAGCTCTCTCCAGCCGGTAAAAGCCAGCCTGATATTGACTCTTGTCTTTATCTCTTGCTCTGTCATCTCCCTCAAACTTTCTATTCCTTGTTTCCACTCATAATGTCCTCATAACAGCCAGTGTGTGTTGACATCCAGAAAGTAAAAGCATGATAAATGTCACTGTGCCATCAAAACCAGTTAGAATAGTGCTACTCAGAAACCACAGCATGTTGAAATCTGTTGCCGGCAGGCTTGGTAGGTGTTGCAGACTTTGGGTAATGAAACTGATACAGAAACATGGAAATCTGCAAAATCTACTTGTTTTAACTGTTACCATTAGGTTTAACGTCTTGTTTATTAGTTGTTATATTGGGTTACAAGACGGTCCGGAGAGGTACAATGCCTGTAGGTTCTGGCTAGCAGTTGAGAGTACAACAGGGGTTCCTTTGAGGGTACCAGCCCTGTCACGATCTTCTTTCTCCATAAAGGTACTGTATTTTCTGAGAGTGTGGTTTAACGTCCGGCTGATCGTAACCATCGACCTCCAACTCCAACCTCTGACCTCTCCCTTGCCGACATACATTAATGATGGTGGGGGCTTTGAGCACGCACAGGACATGACATCTCGTTTTGTTCTGCATCGGATCGATTGAAGCCGATTGAACCGTCTTGTAGCACCGGGGTTGATAACACACCCAAGCAGCTGTAGTGTAAAGTTCCTGTTCAGACTGAACTGATGAGCTCTGTTTGGTCCATGGTTGACCCGTAAACGAGCCCAGCAGGTCAACCACCGAACAAGAAGAAGACATCTCTGTCCTCATCTGGGGTCAATCTGGAGGCCCTCCCATCCAATCACTCTGGTCCCCTTTCAGTCCAGACCTTTGTTTGACCCGCTTGCCCCGGTACCAACATGAGCCTTACAAGCCCTGCACCAGAGCCCTCATCCCACCCTCCCCCAAGCCTCTCACCCCCACCGAAGAGCTCCCACAGATGCAATTTGAACATTCACACTTCTACCAATGTGCCTTTTTAGAGTTCATATCATTCGAGTTGCCAGAGGAGGACATTTACCTGGTCTTTTAATAGGATGCAAGTTTAGGGAAACCTGTTCTTAGTCGTTAGGTTCTATGCAGTCAGGTTTTTTACCAGACCTGGGAATTTAAAAAAAGCTAAAAAGGAAAAAAAAGTATTTTTTGGATTAAAAAAAAAGTAAACTGTATTTAGTGTACTGTACACTTATATGTAAGTAAACAGTGTGTTCTGGCTCCAAGCTAATGGGACAGACGCTTGATTTAGCAAGACTAGCCCCCCACCCACCCCTCCTGTCCCAGTCCTTCCCATCCCCTGCCCCAAAAATCCTCCATAGCCCCACGTTCCAGTTCCAAGCCCCAACCCTGTTTCCATGGTGAACAGCGCGTTTCTTCTTGTATTATAGCTTACCAGCCTTTTATCATATTTGATTGGCTTGTCCAAAAGCCAACGTAGTCTTCAGTAATAAGTGTGTTGTCGTATGTTGTAAAGCAAATTTTCGTTTCTTTTTTTTCCTCTCGCGCTCTTTTTTAAATGATCTTTTCTCTTATTCTTTTTTTGTCTGTTCCTGTTTTACATGTCAAATAACGAAAATAAAAAAAAATTTTAAAAGAGAAAAAAGTTTTTAAAAAAATGGAACAACACGATTTGCTATCTGACAGCACTGTTCTCTGTCGGCGGCCATTTTGACGTGGTTAAAACCCCAAGACCATTCAGCAGGAAGGCACGGAAACTGGAAGAGTCTATTTGAATAAATCAATCTATATATAAATGTACAAAAATATATACAGTATATAACGAGGGTGCCGTCAATGTTTTTTTATTATTGGTTCCAAAAAAGCCGTTTGCTCGAGGAGGAGCGATTTTTGTCAGAAGACTGAACTGGCGCAAGACGGCGAGGCCCCTCAGTGTTTTTCAACTGACTTCCTTGTATTTTTTGTTGTTGCCATGACAACACCCTCCAACCAGTACGGCACCCCACACAGGACATAACGGGACCTGGAGAAGCCATTGGCTCCATTCAACACAGACATTTGTAAATTGTATGCAACAAAATGGCAAACTTTACCATTATTTTAAAATTGTGTATGTAAAAGTTATATTTTTACATGTAGACTGTTGTTATTTTGTGTTTTAGAAATATGTTGTTTGGTTTTTGTTTTTTTGTTTATTTTTGCTTTTTTATTTTTGAAAAGACGAAAACGTAAGTTTCAGTGTGTGTTGAAAAAATGTGTCACATTGAAAATGTAATAAGGTCAAATATTGTAAAAAAAATAATCTTTTTTTTCAGTTTTTGCTTTCATTATTCTGATTATATCTGTGTGGGAAATTTTTGAGAGTTTGAGGAAGAAATCGGACAAAAAAATACATATTTGTTTCAATTTTCCATGCATCATAACATTGCCATTTTAATTTTTTTTGCAGAGATCCATGTAAATAGTCATCAGCCATTATTTTTCTGTGGGGTGAAGATTTACCAGTGAAACACAATGAACATGAAGAGGAACCTGTTTTGATTTTTAGTGAGGTCGTACTTGTCTGGTTGCAGTAGCCAGGTGCCAACTTTTTAGTTTTGATGGGTGGTGCTCAGTAGTGTTAGTGGTTTTGGTTGCTGACCATCTGAAGTGTAAGTGAAACTGTTGTCCTAGCTTGCACCAAGCATCACTTGTATCAGGGCCGACGTTAGCTATTATTTTAACCTATGTGGAGGATTTCTTTAGATTTTCACCAAAAATAAAAATAAAAAAAGGCTTTTTTTCTTTTAAGATGCCCATTTTTTAAAATTTGTTAAAAAATATAAATGTTTGTGGTAACAACTTCTGTTTTAGGATGGTATAACAAAATTTAGATAAATTACGAGTAATTCTTCACTGTGGAATCCAAAGAGTGTAGTTCACCATGGCGCCCTTTGGTGGCTGTGGGTCATTTCTGACTCTTTATTTTCTTTGAAATGGGGCGGACATGTCGATCAAACGATGAAAATGAGGAACTCTCAGCACCTGATTCAAGATTAATATGTGATCATTTTGGAAAAAATTGGAGCGTTGCTAATATAAAGTCTGCAGGAGCAGGTCGTCCGCAAACAATCTCTTCAGCTGTTTCCCCAAAAAGAAATCTGATGGTGTGTTTGGCAGTTTCAGTCATGTTTTTAGTGTTTGCCATTAAAATTGAGCTTTTTATCAAAAGGAGAAGCTGCTCTGACTCGGACCTAGGTCAAACACTAGGATTGAATCTGTCCGTGTAAGTGCTAAATGTATTTTTTAAGTAACGTTATTTTTGCTATGTTTAATTTCATGTTTTCTCTTTGTTGTATAATCAAGTCATCTCCCAAATTACAGTATCCTCATTTTTTGTTACCCCTGGTGTTTCTATTAGCCAAAATGTCAACTACTTTTCTTTTTCCTCCTTGTTGTACATACACACCTCATTTCTCTTTTTCAGTGACTGTGCCATGAGCTTTGTAATCTGTTACTCTGTACCAGTTTAACTGCAATAATGAGTTGAATTCAAAATGGCCACTGCTGTCCTTTTCATTTATTATAAGCTCTTTTTTCTCACAACTTCAAACCAAAATGAAGAGTGCAGTGCTCACGCTCGTCAGTAGCACAGCACTTCTGAAAGCCAGTTTGAGGATAAGCATCTAAGGTTGTCTTTTTTAATTATTGTTTAATTTTTACTTCTTTATGGAGCCCCCAATCTCCACCCTTCTCTCTCTTCAACTGAGGAAAAATTAAAAGAATTATAAGAAATCTAGCTAGATACTCAGGAAAGCATTTGTTAGGGATCCAGCCCACCCCAGACCATCAGCCGTGTTCTGGACAAAGGAGATGCTTCCTATTTGTGCCCTACTTGTTCAGCCAATAATCATTAATAATTATGTTTGGTAAATTCCGCCATGTGATATACGTTCATCATAAGTTTCATCATTTCCAGATACATACATTTTCTGTTTAGGCTTCTATGTTATAAAGTTTTGGATCATAATAACCACGTGATCGATGTTAGGGATTAACATAAAACTTAAACTAAGAGATCTGATCACCGTAATCAATTAGTTTCAGAGCTTTTAGGGCAGGCAGCTGTACATATATATCTATATTTCATCAGTTTACTGATGAAATCAAAAATGTTATTTTTAGCTGGCATCCATCTCTCATACACTGCTGATTGACAAGCTTGTGTTTGATAGTAAATACAGTGCTCTGCTATGATTCATTTGCTGAGTGCGTTCTGAGCCGGTCCAGTTTTCTTGATGTTCTCTGACTGTGAACAGACCCTTTAAGCTCTGTTTGACTTTGAGTATGTTAAAAATTCTGCCGATTAAAGCAACAAAAAGTAAGTAAGTAATATTTCTGCATTTGGAATGTGTTGCCATGAAGACAGAAAGATTTTAGGTTTTACCACCAAAACTGAGACAAATATTTTATGACATCAATACATTTTCACCAGGTCTTAGGGTGAATTTATAATCTACTCTTCAGATTATACTTCGTATCTACCACAACCCAACTACAAAAGAAATAGCATCTGGAACTGCCTTCATTCCTGGTGTCATAGATCCAACAAGATGATGGAAACCTTCCTCAGAGGTTCTGCTCCATGTTAACATGACAGCATCACACAGCTGCTGCATCCATGATGAGAA
>JBBBVT010000020.1:22119921-22142641 GCA_037177035.1 Craterocephalus eyresii | reverse complement strand
GTCTAACTGCTCTGAGAAAGCCATAACACCTAATGCATATTAGGGGGTCAAATACTTTTTTCCCTCAATGAAATACAAATGAATTAAAATATATTCTTGAAAGTCATTATCTGGACTTTCTTTTTGATATTCTATCTCACCATGTTTAAATACATCTACCATTAAAACTATAGAATGCCCATGTCTTTATTAGTGGGCAAACCAACAAAATCATCAAGGGATCAAATACTTTTTACTCTCACTGTAACTGTCTTTGTTATCTGTCACGCTTCATCTTTTTTTTTTTTTTTGCAGAAACATCACAAACTTTCCTTGAAAGTCTCTTCTGGATTTTCTTCCCAGCTGCAGCTGTCATAATGTTTGACATTAGGAGTGCCACAAAAAAGAATAAATGAGGAAAAGAATAAGATAATAAATGAGGGAATGTATAAGTATAATACTGCTCATGTCTTTATAAGTGGGCAAACCAACAAAATCATCAAGGGATCAAATACTTTTTACTCTCACTGTAAGTGCCATCCTTACTGTGGCTCTTCTGTATAAGTGAAGAAGAAAAGGACCCGGGGGTAGATACAGGTGTCATCCTTTGCCTACTAGAAAGATAAATAAAAACTGAGTAATGCACAACAAATATGGCCTCCATTTTATTCACTATAGCTACACTTAGATTTTAAAAATTACAGCTGATTTAGTCCCTTCAGCCAGGATCCCCAAGATAAAATCCAAAACTGAAAAAAACCTGCACACTATTTTCCTATATGACATAGCGTGTTATATAACAGCATGTCGTCATCTGCATCTCTTCAGGCGCAGTCTGGATGATGTAAAAGTCATGTTCCATGTGGATGGCTGGTGAGATGGGGCTAAAAATGCTGAGGAAATCCCTCCTCTCGTTTCTTAGGAGATCCCGGGTGTCTGTGTGTCCAGACTGAAGGATCGTGCAGCTCATGTTGCTGACATTAAGGCAACTTAAAAGGCCACCTTGGCATAATTTAACCAGTTACCATGGCAAAATAAGATCCATCATCCAGCTGCAGGGAGACACACCAGTCTGCCTACTGGTTGAGATGATCGCTGGACAGATGATGCTTTTTATCATCAGGACACTTTCATGGTCTTCTTGACACTGAAAATCAAAGGTGACATTCACAGCAGAGGCGGTCCTGATCTCTCACAAATTGGTGACTTTGCTGTCTCTTCTTCCTGCCTTGCTTCGTTTTAGGCACATTCATTTGCCAGCAACAATACTTGGTACTGTTTGTCATTTGATTAAAATCTTTAATTAGGTTTATATTTTGATATCATCGCAATTTACAGGGATACCGTGGAATGTTTGAACCAGATATCAGCCAAATGTGAGTAATAATGGATGATTTCTGGGGTTAATATATAGTGTTTGACACGTGTCGGCTCGGAGGGGCCATGCTCTAATGTGCCATGCTCTAATGTGCCCCCCCTATAAAACTTCCCCTTATTTGCATTTCACAATTGAAATAAAAGGTTTCAGAAAATTTTGCTTTGTTTTTTTCCATTTCGTCCTGATAATTGATTATTCTTTTTTTTTTAAAATTCCTCCTTATAATCCTTTACGAGACCAAGACGGCAGAGCCAGGGGGACACTGCAACGTCTTCAGGTCATGTACCGTTCAGTCTTTCATTCTGCTCCACATGACTCGTCTAATCAGAAAAAACGCTCTGAGGACAGCCACGAAAGGCCACTGGACCCAGCAATGGAGCTACTGAGACAACACAAGTTCTCCCATCAATGCACACTTCTTTTCTCCTCGGGCTTTAAACATTCACACTTTCATCTGTTTTAAAAATTTTACAATCTCTTCACTCATTGGCGAAACGGTGGAAAGGACAACTGTGAAAGCCAATCAGCGAAGACTTTGACACGAAGCATAAAGATGCTCCGAGGAGACGAAACTAATTCCCACTGAACCAGAAAGAAGCTCTTAAAATTAATTGGTAATATGTTGGATGGGTCTCAGCGGTACAGAATAAAGACACACAGCTGTCACAGAGATGGAAATGACTGTATATTAAACACAGAGCACGGCACACAGGCAGCTAGCATGAGTTTAATAAGGTCCGCTGTTACACAGCAGTAATTACTGCTTTCAGGTTTGACAACATAATGTTAACGGTGGGAGTGCTGCGCTCCTTTCCAGGTGTGTGTGTGAGTGTGTGGAGGTATATTCCCCAAAAACTTGACAAAGACACAAATAAAAAATACTACAACCTGAGGCAGAAACAACCCCCCCCCCCCACCCCCCCGCCCCAGGTTTCCATCCGCCTCATCACATTAAGCTCAAATGTCTCCAGATGCAAAGAAATCAGGATGAATTTCCCAAACAGATGTGGGAACATGATGGTGGGAAACCCAAATCATACGGACTGTGTTTATGAGAAGAGCTCGTAGGAGCAATCAGCCTCCGGGTGGGGGTCTCCCTGTTCAGCACTAGACTGGAAACTCAGAGATGCTGTTGCTAGGAAACGCAAAAACATACTCTACAAACACGATGTCCACCCATGTTTACATCCAGCGGTGGAAGCGGCTGCAGAGATTTGGTTGAAATCTTCCTGGTTGAAACCTCAGATCCAGAATCAGCATCACCTCATCTAAGCCCAACTAAACGACTGAAATCCACGTTAAGATGAAGAATTATGTCACAGATATATGAATCTATTTAGCTGCTTTCATTTTATGTCCAGCTTCACACTGAAAATAAGAAAAAGCTGGTGATTAAAGAAGGATTTTACGGGGGGGAATCAGTGCTCAGGAAAAAGATGTAAATGAGTTATTCTCAACAACAAAATACAGGCAAAACACACACAACAATCCGACATGAGAGCCTAAACTAACAGCCTAAAACAGATGGACAGGCTCCAGTGAAAGCCGACACAGACACACTGATGTGTGTAAAAAGACAAGCATCAGGAGATCAGATAAGCCGGAGGAAACACAGGAAGTACAAGTAACTACATAGCCTACACAAGCAGAAAATATATTTCAAATTATGACAAGCTAAGCAAGATGTGACAAACCTAAATCATCCCTAAATCACATTCTGACAAACTTTCTGAAAAATCAAAACATAGAAAATCTGTTGAAGTTCTGACGAGCCTAAACGGAGTATCACAGGAACCAACGAATAACTAAATCATTATGTATGAAGCACTTGCTAACATCTTAATCAGATAACACCATTGTTGTTCTTTAACAATATTTGACTCCATGGCGTGGCTGATTTATCCGAACCGGCACTGGAACCAGTCTAGTGGAAACAGGGTAAACATCATCATTTGTTCGCATTTCTTTTGTTGTAAAATAAACAGTTTGACAAACAGCACATATGGTAGAAGGTGATTCCCAAAGTAGCGTAGCATGCTGTGCTAACTTTAAAGAAACTCGACAAGTGGAGGACAAAAAAGAAGTGACTACTTTCCACAGCTGATGTGAAGGCGATGGCATTGGAAAACATCCAGCAAAGATCTGAAATATATTTCTGGACCATCGCATCGCTGATCTGTACTGCTGGCTGGAGCAGAAACGCAGAAACCGTCTGCGTTTCCATTAGCCCTAGAATTTCACAAAACCTAAATGTTGCAATAAAAGGCTGCTAATGGAAACATTTAGAAAAACCTCTTAAACATCGCTAAAATGGTTTTACGCTCTCAGGAGGAGGTTTTTCAGACATATCGATGTGGAGGTATTGAAAAAGTGTAATGAAAACGATTGTCCACACTTCCACTTCACCAGACATGTAGATGATCATGTGACCAGTTTGTTTGGAGTAAAGATGTTGGAGGAGACATGAATCATTTTACAAATAGTTACACAAAAATATAACCTCCATCCTTGATAACAAAGAACAATAAAATGTTACAACGCATAAAACATTTAGCATCTCCATCTTCCTCAAAATGGAGGCTCGTGAGACGGGACTTTAGCGGAAAAGCATGTACAGTATATCGCAACTGCTCTTTGTTGCAATATTAGAAATATCTCTTTTATTTTGTGTAAGATTATCATAGAAGCGCAGCTGATGACAGGCTGGATGTGAAGAAGCCATTCTTAAACTGGAGGTATGCAAAATGACCAAGAACTGGCCTTACAATCAGAGGCACTGGGTCTGATGGAGGGATGGATCCTACGCAGAGCCTGGACCTCAACATGGGATCATCCGTACAGAGAGGGAAACAAAGGGCAAAAAAAGACTACTGGGCCATTCCTGAAGATTTAGAGAATTGACTGAAAGATTCTCGAAGACGGTTCAGTTGTGTTGGAGGATAAAGCTGCTCAGACCAAATATACACTTTAAGCTTGTTGGAATATGCAAACTCATTTTTGCCTTTCTGACTGTATTTCCATGCATTGTTATGCACATGTGTTCTTATTTCTTGGCAATATTTAAAGAAACAATACTTTTTTACCATACTGCATTTCCATGTGAACCTGAGGCAAATCCTCGTGACTGGATTATGCAAAGAAGGGCAAGGCTTTCCAAATAAAGTAAGGCAATACAAAGCTGTCAAAAACGAAAGGATGATACGACTGAATGAGCCGGCTTTCACACTTTTACCATCTGTTACATCAACTTTACCGACAGTTGCAGGAGAAACTTGATGAACCCACTGGCATTTCCAGGATTTCAGAACTGATTGCTCACTGGATGTTTTCTCATCTGCGTCTAAAATCAACCCAACTTAATCAGCTCCAAGTTTAGTGACATCTAGTAAAGAGTCTGTACTGACTGAGACGCTGTCCAGTCGCTTACGCTGTAACATCATGAAAAATAAAGCTGAATTCATGAATAATCCATACAAACAGCAAATCTCAAGACTAATGTGCTTCCTGTGACAGCAAACACAGTATCGTCTGAGTCCAGGTGAAACTCGACTCTGTCAGTGAAGTGAGGATAGGCCAACATTAAAGCTGTACCTGAATCACACTATGGGAAACAGAAACAGCAAGCATTTTCAAAGCGTTTTCAAAGGTATTCCCTCTTCACCATTTGGACACTAAGCATACCCTCAGTGCAGTTTTTATGCTGACCCAAGGTGTGTTAGTTTGTAAAAAGTCCACAATCAATTATTCACACCAGGGATTTGGATTATTTTTTTCCAATACATGAACACAGATTTAAAATCATTTCAAAATGAGCCAAAATCCTGTGCAGCACGCCGAGCATGGCCTGAGCTGAGCTGGAGCAGGAACACAATCAGCCAGTCATGCAGTTTCTATTATAGCCCCTAAAACACAGCAGGAATGTTCTCAGTTATTTACAGCTGTTTACCCATGGAAAACAACAAGAAGGCCATTCTCGCTGCAGGAACAAACATGATGTCATGTAGATGGAAGGCCTTTAGCTAAAATGCTAAGTATGCTAATCCCTACTAAACAACATGCAGCTGAGCCTGTTGCTGTTTCAAGAGGTACTTGTTAATAAAGATGTAAATACTGAAAAGTTGGGTTATTTCTGAGAGGTAAATGAATATTTATGACATATTTTTGCTGACAGCAGAGTGGTGGACCACCTGACTGAAACCGAACATAATACCAGCTGGTAAAACAGCACACCTTAATGCAAATGATTTAGGATTAGAATCACTTTCTACATTTGTTGGACTCCTTTGAATTTCATTATAAGCAACAAATGTTCACCACAAAACATTGAGTATCCCCTCCTTTCTCTAAATCTTGCTATAATTTATGTGAAAAGTGAGAACTTTGTTCTCATCACATCTATGAAGCAGAAATGTAATGAGCTTCTGAGCCAAAATGCTGAGATTACTCAATCTGACATTTATAATAAGTTATTAGACAAATTCAATGTAATACTGGACATTGAAAAATGCATATCTAAATATTTTTTAATTGATCAAAATATTTATATTTTATTAGAAACTATTCTATACACACAGAAAAATTATTAGACCACCTCGTTTGTTTTTCCAATTTATTGTACATTTAATGAAGTATTAACCTTCGTGTGTATGTGACTTAAACAGCAAAGAAAATATTGAATTTGTAAAAGCATAGTCACATTTGGGTTTTAAAAACTCTAACATTTCACTCTGGGACAAGAATTTTTATTTTATCATTTTATTAATTTTTTGTGGTTGGAGCTTCATAAAGTTTACATTACTGTCCAAAGTACTAAATACCACTGTATAGTACTGTAAGATTTCCATAAAGCATGACTCCTAAACATGAATTCATTTACATTTGGCTTGTTGTTGATCATTTGCTTTTACAGTACTGTTTAATACAATTAAGAAAGAGACAGAGACAACACTGCGGCTTTGATCATTTACATGAATTCTGTAGCCATCATGAAATAAATACAGACCCAACCGATTCCAAAAATAAGGAGGCACTAGATAATCTTATTTAAAAATGGCAATGGTTTTTCATCTTTTTGGAGGCCGATCTCTTTCCAAGTAGAAAACCATTCAATTCCAGAGAAAACTGAGTTGCAGCATAAAGTACATAACTTTGCATAACTGGAAGGGATCGGTGAAACCAACGTTGTTGTCTGCTGAGAGAACAACAGACACAATTGTTGGTTGACAGCTGATGCCGTGTCTCAATGTCATGCTCTTCACAGGCCGTGGCGATGTTTACAAGTCAGCAGGATGGCAGACAGTGATGTAATCAGCATGTCCTGTTTCCTTTTCAATTAACACTGCATTGAACATAATCAGTAAAAGCAGGACGGTCTGAGGATGATGAGGAGCAGACGGTGCATCTGCACACATTCTTTAGTTTCTTCACACATAAGTTCAATTCAACCCAGCTGTATTGATCCAAAACTTCCCCAGTTCAGAAGTCACCTGTTGTAGTGCAATTGATACGAAGTATCTTGCGTTCATTAATGTCACGTTTAGAGTTTAATACTAAGTCAAAGTTAATGGGAGAATCGCACTTGTTAAAAGACCAATGTGAAATGTGCCAAGTTTTACAAAAATCTACAAATGGAACAGCCTGACAGACCATTTATTCCACATAAAATATCATTAGAACAACTCCTAACTACTTACTAGGCCAGTTTTAGAGCAACCTCTTGTGCATTGTGTTGAATGGAAGAAATAGCTAGCAGAGGAGATTAGCATAAGCTAGTTGGTGAAGCTACTGAAAGTTTTTAGCTCCTGTTGCAAAGATGGCAGACCTGAATCTTCCTCTGACAGTTAACACCAGCGTGTCCTGTGATTAGTCAACACCGCTGAGTGGTGAATGGTTGCTAGCTAATTCACCTGTCAGAAACCTTTGGTGAATGCGACCGAAACCCTTTTAAAGCATTGGCTGATCCACCGACTGCTGGAGGTTTTTCCTTCCCGTTTAAAGATAGTTTTTCCTTTCCACTGTTACCCCTAGTATCTTCAGGAGAGGGTACTGGATTGAAATCAAGATTTGATGCAGTCTGTTGCCTTAGCCTGTTTTCCTTTGGGCGGCTGTAGCTCAGGTGGATCGTGCAGTTGTCTACTAAACAGGAGGTCGATTCCCCAGACTGCATGTCCACTTGTCCTTGGGCACTCCTGATGTGCCTATCAGGTATCATACATGAATGTGACTTAGAGCACCAAGTATGATGCAATATGGGTGCTGTGTGAATGTGTGTGAGACTGGGTGTATGAGCATGTAGTGTCAAAGTACTTTGAGTGGAAGAAAAGCGCTATACAAGAACAGTCCATTTACCATTTAGCAAGGCTTTTTGTCAGGAATTGGCTTGTATGAACACTGATGACAACAGATTGTCTGTGAAGTGTCATGAATTGGTGCTTATAAATAAAACTGATCTGACTGAATTGAGTGTTTTTTTGTGAATTTCCCCATGTGTTTTGTTGGCAAACATAAGGACATTCATGTCGTCCCATTGCCACTAACTTTGCCTCATATCTTTAGCCCCGTTTGACACTGAGGAGATAAATGACACTGGATCATCTTCTTCTTACAAAACTATGATGTGGGGTTTCTTCTCACCGGCAGCTGTAAACCTATCACACAACCCAGTAGTCTCCTTCCTAGCGGTGAAAACTGACCTGCATCATACCAGCTCAGGCCGGACACTCATGCTATTTTTAGATGAAAATGAACAAAGTGTATCCTGTTTTTCTGGCATTTTAACAAACTATTGATATAACTTCTCCTCAATTCACTTCCATCAACTCATCAGTCAAACAGAAAACATGTGACCTTTTAGTTGGTAGAGATGCTTGAGGACAACTGAAGAAAGTAAGGAAGGAACAGAGAGGATGAGCAGGCTGCTAACAGCAGTGCTTTTTAAAAATGTATGAACCTACAGCTTCAAGCAGGGTGCTTCTGTGTGTCTGAGATGTTGGCATTTGAGCATGAGAGGAAAGAGCAGATACAGACAGGAGTTTTAGATAAAACCAACCTAAGTGATAAAAAGTGGCTTAATTCATATAAGGCTGCTTAGAAACTGGAGAACAAAACACATTTCCGCCTGTGTCATTTAAATATTTGCCAGCAGATTGTGCTTCTCATGCCCCTTGCTAATGGTATTTACGTATGTGACAGAGAGAGGCGCCTGTGTTTGACTTATAATAAAGTCCAGTCAGCTGCATCACAGCGAATGAATCACGAGTCCCCAAATCAGGAGGAAGAGGAGGAGGAGGAGGAGGCGAGAACGCAACCAATGAGGGTAAATGATAAGTTAAAGGAGAACAATGTTACAGAGGCGCCACGGGGAGGATGAGGAGGAGCTGACGAAGCAGGATACAGCGGAGAAATATATCAAATAGATAAAAATATTAAAGGAGAAAAGACATGTAAGAGAAACTTGGTAAGAAGGAAAAGGAGATTACAGTAAGAAAAGGAAATGGAGGAGAAAGATAAAAAATAAGAGGCTAAAACAGAAGAAGATTATTGCAATAATTGGCAAAGTAAACAGACCGAAGTGCAAGTGTTATTGTCTGGCCAATGAGAGAGCTGATGTACCACATGGAATAGCTGTGATTGGTTGAAGTTTGTTTTCGCTGCTCAAGCCCAGAAGGATCAGCATACCTTAATGGAGAGAGTAAAGCATTGGGAATGCATTTGCAAAAAGGATTTAAAATGTGAGGGTGATAAGAAACTGGAAATGGAAAAGAGGAATAATTTTAAATGTATGATATGGAAGGTTTGATTTTCAGTGACTCTCCATAATATATGGCAGAACGCAGGAGTGCTGCAGTGGAGCTAAGCGGGTAAATCCACAGCCTAACGGCTCCAGAAAAGAGCTGTGAAGTCATGGTTGAGAGGGGAGCTGTTGTCGTGTTTCTCTGGTATACTTTTTCATGAAGATCTTGTCAAACTGCCTGACCCTGTGTGATGTACAGCTGTAGGCTCCGAGGTCTGATCCAGTGTTTTGGCACAAGGACTAATTGATCAATGTTTGCACCTTACATCCTTTCCAGTACGGGTTTAAATGCAGCTGATGGTAACTTACTCACACCACCTTGTCCATTGTTGCCATTTTGTCAGAGGGACAAACAGTGCATTCCAAAAATTCCATAATACATGTAAAGTAGGCCTAAACTCACAGCATAAGGCCCCTTTCTGATGTACGTGTAAAATCTACATCCAAACTGTTGTTTACACTTTCATTTTATTCCATGTTTCCTCTGCTTTTATGTGTACAGCTGATCTGCGCGTAAATCCGTAAGAGAGAAAACTTGATCAGCAGAAGCAACAACAAAGTGGTTCTTTCACCATTCTGGGAATTTCCTAGAATCTTCTGGATCGGGAATCAAAAATAGCACTGTCCCAGTTTCACATGAGGGAGCTATTGAGTGGGGCACCAATAAATCTGAAGGAACAAATTAAATACTTGATGAGTGATAGAAGGAAAACAGACAAGTATTTTTGTTCCTTTCAGGCCCCAAATGGCTCATTTTGACCATTTAAATGTTCAGATCTACAACATTCAATCTTCACTCTGTTATCAGCAGTGTATGTGGAAGAAGGCAGAGAAAGTAAGGGAAGTGCTTTATAATCAGCTCCATATAATGAAGTCCTCCTCCAAGCTGTCCGCGGAGACGAGTGGATGTGCCAGCCAGACGGATGCTCACCATCGCTGTGACTCTAATGAAGGGATGAATTGAAAATACATTAAGACAGAAGGCAATCATGTGGACACTGTAAAATGTAATAAAAAAAAGGGTTAAAGAGATGAAAGAAAGACTGAGAAGTTGTTGTAAAAGTGGTATTTTTTCTGGCTGACTTAACATTGCTCAAGGTTTTCTAACAAAGGGACAAGCAGAGCCTGAGGACAGGATCTATCCATAGACAGCTATTTTTGAGAACCATTTCACTCCTCAGGGAAAATGTAAATCTTTCAAGACATTGTTAAGGTTTATCTGCAATAAAATCCCCCTTAATTTCATTCCATGTGATAATCGAACACATGAAAAACAAAGAAAGGGGCTTCAAAACGGTTGAAGCTCACAACTTAAGAGGCTTCGTTATATCAAACATACTAATAGAACAAGTCTAGAGGAGTTTCTTTGCAACCCCAATTCAAAAAAAGTAGGGAAGCTGAGTAAAATTTGCATAAACACGGAATACAATGATCTAAAAATCTCACATAAACTTTGTATTTTGTTACCAACAGAGCATTGTCACAACGAGCCGTTGATCCTCAGTGTTGTATAATTTGGCTGAAACAGTGCACTGTGTATGAAGGAAAGTAGTGTGAAAGGTACAGACAAAGTTTATTACACCCAGGAGGGTTGCGTGGACAAAAGATGTCCCCAGGTGTTCATGTGCCTTTCATTGGTTAAGGGGGAAGGAACTCAAGGTGTGAATGAAGTTAATGGGAAATTTAAGTGGGATCATTTTCTATAGATTATCAAATGTATAGATTCTATAAAACCTCCATGTAAATACAATTTCTCTGTGGCTGTCTGGAGACAGTGGGGATGACACATTCCAATTAAACTGGTCAATATAAGCAGTCAGTTTAAGTCATTCTGATTGGTTGGTGCAGAATGTCAGAGCAATAAAGGTTTAAATTAAACTAATGAAAGAGCTCGTCCAGTCATTGATCCTCTCTTGTGCATTTTCCATTTCCAGTTTTGCCTCTGGGACTGAACTAAACCATAAACAAGGTGTCAGATGCCACAAATGAATTATTTTACCATTTCATGGAAAATATGACTTCATTTTAAATGGATGGCAGAAATATATGTTAAGTCATTCAATACAGAATAGAATGACTTAAGAAAAAGTTGGGAAAAAAAGTACAAATCAAAATCATCTAGAGGAGCATCTGATGATTGATCGGGTTAACTGGAATCCATTAATAACATGACTGGAACATTTCAGAGACAGAGCCAGATGGAAAGATTATGAAAATTTTCAAGAACTCACCATTCACCATGTCTAATACCAACAAAGGATTCTCAATTAAATGTTGTGTCTTTGTAAAAACATCCACTCATAAGAAAAATCATCTCACTACAGTTTAAAAAGAGAAAATAAAGTAAAATTTTTATTGTTCAGTCCAGTCATATCATTCTAAGCAACATCTCCCCAAATTGCATTCAAAACCAAACCCTATTTCATTAAAAGATGCCTAAATGAAACCAAACTAAAAATTGCATTGTGTTTTTTCCTTGATTCACTTTCCTACTTTTAGCATAAAAAAAAAGATTAATTCTAAGCATGAATGGGCTGGAATCCCAGAGGTTCCTTCATGCAAGTTAATTAAAAGCTTCTGACACATCCACAATATTTTTTACATGTTCATTTGTAAGGCATTCCTTTTGTCAGACCTTTGCTGTTAATTTTCTAATAAAATACAATGTTTAGAAGCACCACAGGGCAAGACGGGCATAAGGCTAGGGGAGATAAAGACTGGTTTATACATTTAAAAAGTTAATCCCTTTTGAGAATTTACTGTTCTTTGGTATTTTCCTTTTATATACCGGTCACCAGAAAACAAAGCCATGCTCTCGTAACAGTACAGGGCCATAAATGAAGCTGGTGATGATAAGCTGAATGTAATAACAGCCAGGCAAGCAATGGGAAATATGCCTCAGCTAGTCATTGTTGCACCACCAATCAAGTAATTTAATAAGCTGCAATTCTAAATCTGAAAAAATGTGAGATGACTGTTAAATGATGCCAATTCTTCTTTTCCTGCAGCTAAAATGCTTTTCAGTTGTGTGCAGTTTTTCTTTGTATGGCCCAAACATGGTTCTGCAGTCTGTTGGTGTTTGAACAAACACTCCTACATGTTGCGGCCACTTGGGGGCAGTCTCAGAACTATATGGACCAATCTGAGGTGCAGTCTGATGTGCTGTTGGATAATCTGCAGGGCTTTTTGCCTAGCTGGGCTTACTGTTACTGATAACACAAGTTGATTTTCTTAAACTTTAAACTCAGAAACTCTCACTTCCACATTAAACTGAGCAGAGTGGCACAAATATGAATTTAGAAAATATCCCTGCCAGATGACTTTGTGTTCCTTATTCTGCATCATGGAGAATTGCATGCAAGCTCATCTCCCCTGGCTGGATACCCCAAATCCTTTACTTGCAATAAGAACAAACATTCTGCTATGAATTGCACCACAATCGATATAGAGAAGTGTCCCTTGTTGGAAAGAAAACACTTCAAAGTGTGACTTTATGAGATGTGAATGCAGTGCCAGTTCTCCGTAGTGTTTCATAGCCTTACTGAGCTCAGCGTTACCTGGGGGGATGTTGGCCACTACTTTGTCTGAATGTACACGCTGCATCTGGACTTTCAAGAGAACTGGTGCGTGAATCCCCCTCTATTCATGAACACATTCATAGTTACTGTGAATGTAAAGACGCCTGCACAGCAACAAAGTGTGGTGTAGAAGTAAAAACTCAGTTTCATCTGTGGGGAGCATCTTGTTCAGGTTACGGTCCTTCACAGGGCCAGGGGACTTCAATATTTCCAAGTACTGGGTTGAACCCTGTTGTACCTTGCCTTGCCTGTAACTGCCTTAATTCTTCATTCAACCATGGGCGATGTGTCCTGCATTAGGACGTCACAATTACTGATTTTCTATTGTCAGAGAAATAATGAAGATTTTAATCACGGGGGCAGCTCTTTGGCTGGAGTCTCTGCATGTCCTTGTCTGCTCCTGTCCACTGGGGCCCCGGGAAACAGGGGTGCCTCCTGCCACCAGCAGAGACCTACAACCCTAGATCGCTCTTCGCCAGGGCTGTCTTCCACAGGGCGAAGGGAGGGATGTGGGTGTTTGGGAGGGAATGTGAGAATTTAGCTGTGGGTAAAAGGTAGGATACTGAAGGGGTGATGGTGGGGGAGGTGGGTTGAATGAAAAAGCTTTGGTTAGGACAATGCAGGGGAGGCTGTGAGTGAGGGGTTATGGTAGAGGGATGGAGGTAAGTGGATGGGTGGGTATCCAGATTATCCAGAGGAGCTTTATTCCTATTAAACTCCTCTTAGCAAAGCAAATTTCCAGAACATCATTCTGCTGCTATAATGCTGGACAAGTAAAAAAAAAAAAAAAAACATTACAGCCATTTTACCAAACTACTGAATGTTTGCTTGTTTACGTAAAAAGCAGGCGGTTATCCTGCAGGAGGTCCCTCCTTTTTCTGCAACTTCTGCTTGCAGGCTGCTGAGCCTCCACAATAACATGTTGGTCTTTTTTAAATGATCATAAGCAAAACCCAACAAGGATGACTTAATCTGTTCGTTCGGAGGGAATAACTCTTCCTCTGCCGGACTGTCTCACTCCAACACGCCTCGTCTGCAGCACAGCATGAAAACAGGAACACAGGATGCAACACGGGGACGTTGCTTTGTTTTTCTTCAGATCTGCTGTTGTGGTTCAGACATAATCTAACGCAATAATTTAAAGCGTTCTTTACAATTAATCAATCGTGTAAAAATCCCCAGTCCTGCAGACTTACATCCTTGTAAAAAAGCAGCATCTCTGGTGTAACGGGCGGCATCGGAGCCCACGGCGTGGGCAGCTTCCACATCTGTGGAGCTCCATCAATGCTGGAAAGTACATGCAGGTGTTAAAGCAACATCTGCTCCGCCCAGACAATAAAAAATTGCAAACAGAAGTCAAATATCTTAGTCTAAAGCAGTCGTCCTTAGTTTTTTTCAGCATTTTAGCCCCTGTGGAATAACTCTTAGCCACCTGTTTAACCAGAAGAAGAAACTCCACATATTTGCTTCTGTTTTAGTGAAAAGAAGCACAAGTGTATTCCATGTATATGTTTACATTTGCTGAACTAAGCAATCATTTTAAATAAACCAGACATTTCTATAGAATAAGTGGGAACTATATTTTATCCCTCCATAACAATCTCACATTTAAATGAATTAAGCACCAGAGTGCCAGGTAGTTGTGTAGCTCAGTGAATAATAATATAATAAATAAGTTCAAATAATAAAATAAAATAAATAAAGCTTCTGCTTGAAGTAAACCTTCAAATACTGTGTTGTTCTTTCCTTGTCGTTGCAAAATTAAAGTGATAATATAACATGATTACATTAATACGAACAGTAAAGCACAGTAATGCAGTGGAGGGAGGGAGTTAATATGTTAACATGCATAACACCGTCGGGTCGACGCATTGGGTCCAGATTTCAAAAGAAGATTGCACGGTGTCTGGTTTGGTGATCCTAACGGGTTCGGGTGGGTGTGGGCTGGAAGAAATGGACCCCTGCAGGACTGCACTTAGGGTACCTTGGTGTGCCGAACATGGTAGGTTTTCCTGAACACACACTGCTGGCTTTGTGTTTCCTCTGCATCATAAGGAACACAACACATGAATCATTGCAGAGCTGCTGGAGCTTTTTTAGCTCATTTAATTCTTGGGTGCTTATTAGAATTTCTTGTTAACAGCAAAGCACAAAAACCCCTTTCAAGGTAAATGAAGGCAGCATGATTTAAAGTTGGATTGCTGAGTGTGTGATGACGGAGTCCCTTTAAAAGAAATGTCTCTCTGAATTACATATTTTCCCACTGACGGAGAACCCAGAAAAAGTTGTGTTGATATCTCAGTTTTTGAGTTGATATTGATTTTGGTCACATAAATCTATGTCCCCAAGCACAGAAAAAGTATTTTAGTGTTTTATTTTCTCATTGTACATCTCCTTTCAGCTTGTTTATGGTCTGCTGCTGCTCTTATGAAAAGCAAATAAAACAGATTGGATTATATAGCGTGCTTAATGTGATGGTTATCTCTTTTTGTTGCGGTCAATGAAGTCAAAATGTCCTGTCCTGGTCCAGTCTTTGTAAAGGCTGTATTCAGCAAAAGATGACAATAAATCTCATTAAAGCTCAAACGGGTGCTGATTACAGCAATTAAAAATCATTCAAGACGATATGTGAAAACTGAGACTCAGCGGCTCTTCCTCATCCCCCAAGCCAGCCAGAGAGACTGTAGTAGGAGGGATGGCAGCAACAGATGTAGCATCGTGACCAGTAACTCTTTGCTCTTGGAAAACAACTCCTCACCCTTCCTCCTCCTCCTCTTCATTTTTTCCCTTTCTTCACCTTCTCTCTCCTCCTGCCTCTGTCACCAAGCAACAAGCCTTTCCTTTCCTCACTCCCTCAGCTCTTTCATCCCTTCCCCTCCCCGCGCCACACATTAAAGTAAGTATATGTACGAGCAGACAGAAATGACTGATTAGAGTAGGATTTACACACAACATAGAACAGAAGGAAGAATCTGTTATATTTTCATCTGTAACATTAAAACCCATTTCATTATTTCTATGGAATTTTGGATCTTAGGACCACCAGTGTAGTATTTTTTTACTTTGCAGGTATAACATCTACGACCAATAAGGTTTAATATACACCGTTTTACTCCAGAAATGCCTTACTTCCTGGTGTCACGGATCCAACAAGCTGAGGGAAACCTTCCGCAGAAGTTCTGCTCCATATTAACATGACAGCATCACGAAGCTCTGATGGCAAAATTAGCCCCGTCTCATCATGGTAAAGAATCTCGGAACAGTGGTTCCCAAACTGGGAGTCGGGACCCCGATTTGGACGCAAGATCATTGCAGGGGTCGCCAGATCAATTTAGAAAAATATATAACCAACATTTTTTTTTTAAATATATATTTTTAAAAGATAAATCTAAATTAAGAGGATTCTTTTTTTAACACAATAAATCCACATGAATCCTCTTTATTTATGAAAACTGGATGACCAACCTGATGACTGATGATCCATCCATAACTATCTGAGTTTTGTATTGATGATGTGTTACTGTTAGTGATGGTTATATTTTGATATTTTACTGGTTTAATGCTGGTGATTATTGCTTGTATTAATGTACACAGTACAGTTCCTCTAAGCAGCAAGAAATATTGGCATCAGAAAAAGTACCAGTGGTATCGTATCAACAGGAGAAATTTTGGTATCAACCATCCCTGAGCTGCTGTTACTTCTGACTTTCCCAATTTAATCTGCAGGTGGCTGAAATCTGCCATTGCAAAGATGCTTGGGAAAAAGGAAAGAACATGAATCTGCAACCCGACAAATGTAAAACAAGTAGAGGATGTAAATAACTGCACTTTGTTTTTAATTTGTGTTCATTTCACTTCATGGCAGCTTTTGCAGTGGTCTTTCTATCAGTTAGCTGAGCCTATATTTCCGCTCCTTTTTTCAGTGACGGGAGAAAGTTTGTACTTCTGGATTCTTTGACGTTTGTTACCTCTCTTCATCGTCAGATAACTTCAGTTCAATCTCAACCTCCCTTTCACCTCATCTCCCTCTTTTCCACTCTTCCTGTGGCATCACTCAGTTTTTCCCTCTTTTCTCTTTGAATTACATTCATCTGTGGCTCGTCTCCCTCCCGCTCTCGCAGCTCTCAGATAAGCAGACACACTTTTCCCTTGAAGCCATCTCCACTATGAACCACGCCGACTCATCTTGCAAACTGAACTCTTTCTGTAAGAGACTAATATGTAAAAAGCGTTAACAATTAAAACGAGATGGACTTCAAACCTAATTCTGACTTCATTTTTTCAGTGACTTTGATATATAATTCACAGCTTTGTGAGATTCTTACAGTCATGAGAAAAAGAAATGCTGCTCTCCTTCATATGGGACACATTTTAAAAGTTAAATCTTCTGGTCCTAAAGCACAGGTGTTTTTAGCCCATTTTGGGGGCTGCCGAAGCACCTTTACCATCTGCTTAATTTCAGCAAACATGGAGGAGGTTCGATGCTCATTATATCGGCTGTTTACTCCAGAAACATACATACCGGTTTGACGCTGTCTTTCTCTCCACATTACATCACAATATCTTTTAGAGCTGGGCAATATATTGAGATTTTCAGATATATACAATATTTTGTCACACAAGATATAGAAAAAGGGAATATCGTTTATGTCGAGTTAGCTTTTTTTGAGTTAAAGAATATCTCTTTGTTTAGTATTTTGCACAAATGTATCCTTGTTATGGTCATTGAAAGTTGATTTTATTATTTTAATACATGTCTATTTTCATTTCAGTCAAATATTTTTATGCACATGTGCTTCTGCCCTCAAGACTGTAAATTTTAACCATCTCTTTGTTAACTTGACCAAAACAATTCATATCGAGACATATATCGTATATCGTGATGTATTATCGAGATATGAAAATTGGTTCATCGCCCAGCTCTAATATCTTTCTTTCATGAATCCAATCCATTCCTCTTTTATCGTGCCACACCATTTCAATAAACTTTCTCAGATTTGATGGTTTAGTCAAAGACTTTCCCTACAAGCGTTTTTACTTTTTCTTTCACAAATGTGGCCAGGAAATTGTGCAAATACGTACAAAGCAGTGAAGCTGATCTTGCCAGGCTGGGGAGCTCTGGGAAAACCTCTGGTCCTAGAACTGCCCCGGTCCTGAGATCAGTTCTGCCTCAGATGAGCAGAGAACATAAAGTCTAACTTCTTTAGCGTATCAAGATTTAGGGGTAAGCCCCTCTGGTCCTGCCCTTGTAATCATTATGATGTCTGGGATAATATCTTAGGAAGAGCATGCACTATGCAGCACTTTTACTGCGAAAGTGTCAAGCTGCCAGTCACATTGTATTTCCCATAAACATATTTCCAGGCTTTTCCAAGCCATGAGCCATGACATGTACGCGAATATTTCAAGCAAGCAGCAAGTACATCTCAGCCTTAAATCCACCTGAAATGCACTTACTGAGTCGCGTCCTGTTGTGACCCATCAGGGTTCGTTTGTGTATTCAGGTCCAACTGCATTATAGGAGATAACACAGTCATCATGTTAACAGATTAATGGACCCTCTGATGCATGGGTTGTGATAAAACAGAGCCACTTCTTTCCACCTTCAATATTTGACTTCTACCGTCATGAACGGTGATGCTTTTGTTTCTCATGTTTTATTATTTGACTTTTTTTACATTTTCTGTGAAATGTTTCATAAAAAAACATGCTGTTGTATTTATATAAAAAATTTAGCTGTGTTATATTCTTATATTTATAACTAAAACAAACTTCCTGATTATAATGAATGTGTATAAAATTTTAAAGTTTCTTCATCAGTGAACGACAGTGTATAGAATGACTCGTTAATGTCTACTAACCTGTAAATATAATATGTTGTACCATGCAAAAAACAAGAAAACAGCCATGAAATGTATTGCAAAGATATACTGTAGAGGGCATTATGCAAGAAAGGGTTAATCAGTTAATACAGTAATAATACCTTAAAGTGATCAGACCTAATTTAGTCCATGTTTGCAAATATGGGGGGGAACATTCAATTAAACACTCAATTAACCCTAACCCAATAAATACATTTATTGGCTATATTAAAATACAGTGAAAGTGGGGAAAAAGCATGTTTAAACATTTAGATCTTTATTACAAGATGAATGACCCATGTGGGAGTTAAAGCTCCATCAATGTTGCTGAAGCTCTCATCATCTCTACTTTTCATCCATTCTCAGACGTCTAGCTCCATGTAATGTCAGTGTTATCCTATCATTTCTCTCTTTCAGCTTTTTCTTTTCATATGTTTTGCTCTTCCTCCCTCCTCAGTTGTTCTTAAATAAATGATGACTTAGTGTAACATGTTGTATGGTGTCATTCATGTAAGGCTGAATCCGCCTCATTTACAGTAAAACAGAGTTCAGATATCAGCATTAAATATAAATGGACTGAGTCTGCAAAAGTAGTCAGCAGCCAGAAAACTGCAAACGTGATGCAAACTGTTTTAACTATGTTAAATAATCAGAATCCACATGCATGACGGAGGAGGAGTCAAACAGAGCGTGTGCTGAACCGGCATGTACAGTGCGCTGCATGCCGCCTGACAGCAGGAATTCTTCCAGTGAGTCTGAATTATGAATGAAAAAAATACCACAGCAAGAAATATGATGTACTTCACTACCGTTTCCTATTATTTACATTTTTTTCAAACATAATAAATTTTAGATTTATGGAATCATTTCCTTATCAGCCCAGTTTGCTGACATTATATTGCGATATTCCCTGCTACAGTGCTACGCCGCAACATATGGTGGGTGGGAAATGATGACAGGTCTGAAATACAGCAAAATTTATAAAATAAACAATAAAAAACACAATTACACATACACTTTTCAAACTTTTAGCTACATCTCTGGCTCAAATATCCACCCTGCATTGCATTTTTCTGATAAATTACACAGATTCTATTCTTGCAAGCTTGCAGGATGGTCATGTGATGGATTACAGCAGCTTGCAGATCTCTTTCCTGGAGTGCAAACTTGCACTCGATGCATATACCTCTAATACTTCATTAAAGACTAGTTTTTGTTTCTCACACACACTCACCAGTGTGACATTTCTATGAATGCCTTCCAGCCACTGCTGCCTTCTGCATTTATTATTGATAAGCTGCAATTAGTTTCTTATCTGTTGCCTCATTTTGCAGTACAGACACAATTTCATTACCAGACAAATTAACAGTCTGCTCCATTTCACTGCAAACTGAGCACGACTTTGTTAAACACGGTGATCAATAAAAGGCCTAAAAGAGCGGTGATAAAGAAGCAGAGCAACATTACGCTTCTTTTAGGGCAAGAACTGCAAGAAAAGCTCCAGAGTTCGTCCCCACGAAGAACTAAGAGGTTTAAATTTCCTGAAGTTGACTCTGCAAAAAGAGCAAAACTTCCCACGAGCAGCTGAACCACAAGATTTTCATGGAATGATAAAAGCTGGATATATTTTCTTGTTAAGAGGCACCTGACTGACCAATCTGAGCTAATCTGTTTGCTGTTTCATCAGGATTCTATATAGATGATGAGGCAGACGTAACTGGACGACTGTGAGGAACCATACTGGCTATGAAAAAGTGAAACAGCCAAAAAAGGTTTGCTAACACCAACAATTCAGGATTTGTCATGAAAGGTCTTCAAGACACAGTTTCCGAGCTAAAACCCTGAACTCTGACTTGATTTGGTGGGACTGACGATCATTACGTACATTAATAGAGCTGTCATCTGTCCGCAGCGTCCTGAGGCCGACACGCGGCGCTTCAGAACTTTTATCTTCCAGCCCGGAGCATCATGTGACAACATTTACAGCTTCGTGTCAGCTGGGGCAAAATGAGGCTCCACATTAAAAAATGATGGTTTTGCCTCATTTTTGCTTGGGGGGTGGGGGCTTAAAAGGGTTAAGAGACTGATGAAACTGCAAAGAAAAAACTCCTAATTGATTGATGATTATTTTTGTTCAATATTGATATCACATTTTCTTTGTCACAGTTTTTTCATATTAATTTTTTTGTTTATGTTTTGTTTTATTTTTTTCTGATTTATTTTTAATTTTTTTTCCTTTTTGTAATATTTTTATTTATTGTATTTAATTAGCAGAAAGACAGAAAATAGAAAGATAGAAACAAGAAAAAAAATTTGATACCTGGGTTTTTTTCAGTGGTCCTTTATTTCCCCTTTAACAGAACTTAATGTCATCTGATCTAACAAATAAAATGGAAACTTGATGGAATTCAGTCATGGACACTAATCTCAAGCTGACCAATGCCTTGAGTCCGTCTCCTCCACCTCTATTGGAGCACACAGACCTAACAAAGTCAGTTAATACATTTTATTCTTCATCAGTCAATCTTCATCACTCATCACTATGAAAACCTACAAGACTTCTTGACATTAAGAACATTCGTAAGAAGACGTTGATGAACGAGGCCCATTGTTTTTAGGCCCAATGGGGTCTGGCTGCTTAAACTTCAGTGGGCACATCTCACCTCGTCCCTGTGCAGACTTGGGGCACAAAGAACTAATCAAGCCAGTTCTCAGAAAATTGATATAAATTTATTATTAATGTATGTTAAGGTTCAAAGTGGTTGCAGCTGAAAAGAGGGAAAATACATGAATCCAGTTCTCCCAAAATGTTCCTCAGAGACATTAAAGCAAACATCTTCTCCTCCCACGGTGTCACATAGAGAGAAAAAACAAGGACAGCACTAAATTGCAAAATGTCAAGGCAGTGGTTTAATGGAGAATCCGTCTGCCCTCACCCAATTCCGGGCTGACAGCGTGGAGAGAGCAGCAGGGAGCTCGATTAGAAAAATATTGTGCAGAAAATCTAAATGTCAAAGTTTACCTCAGAATCTACAAAAACACCCTCGATGGAGGATAGGCCTCCGGGTGCCAACGTCACGACATCTAATCTGTCTGTGGCAAAGACAAATCTGCAAATAAGAGAGAAATTCTTCATCTTGTAAACACAAGAAGACGAAAAAAGATGAGATTTACGCTTGTGTGCCCGCCCTTCAGATTTCTTCCTTGGAAGCGACAACAAAAGGGAAGAAGAAATAAAGTGTGTACATCCAGCAGATGCCTGAGAGGAGAGGATGCTCCCGCTGTGGATAAATCAACATTAGCCTCCATCATTAAAACGGCGGGACGCAGCGAGGAGTTGCAGGAGTAATCCTGGAATTTATGAGCAAGGATAAAAATGGCAGCAGCGGGGTGAGAATTTACTGCTAAGCTGATTTAATGTCCAGAACAACAGTCCTCATTATTGATCTGTCACTGCTTTCAGATCCATCTCCTGCAGTCGGGCCAAGATTTCCTGCCTTTACTCAGTCTGTCTGCCTCTTCTTCTCATGTGGCTTAAAAAAACTTTCTTCCACAGTTTTACTTCTACTTTGAAGTAAACTTCCGCCTCAGACTTGGCCGCGCAGATGAAGCAGCTGTTAAATATTCACTAACCCCACATGAGACGGGCCGATACCATCAGATCTCATCATCAGAAACACTCACATCAATGAAGTTGGTCTGTTTGTCTGTGTAGTTCAGCTCTTCTGGCTGTAGCTTGGGTGGATGGAGCTGTCGTCTACTAAACAGGTTGGTGGTTCAATTCTCCTAACCACATGTCGAAGTGTCCTTGGGCCAGACACGGAATCCTACGTTGCCACCAACGTATAGGTGCTGTATGAATGTGTGTGTGTGAATAAACATATGTCAAAGCGCTTTGAGTGGTCACATGACTAGAAAAGCACAGCCCATTCACCACTTAAAGGGGAAGTTCGGTATTTTTCAACCTGTACCTATGTTGTAGCATGCTATACGAACATTTACTTACCCAGAGAGTTGTGGCGCAACTCGAACTCCATCGAAAATATTTTATATCAGCATACGTCCATATAATGGGAGCGATCGGGGCAAGAGACGCTCGGCCTCTAAATAAGGCATTATCTGCCACAAAACG
>JBBBVT010000020.1:22099079-22111800 GCA_037177035.1 Craterocephalus eyresii | reverse complement strand
ATAAACATACCTTTCTTCAACCCTAATCCGTGTCAGTCTGCATTGTGGATCCAGCCAGCCCAGTCTCCGGCATAACACATGCACATGGATGCGCACACACAAGTCCTCTGTTTTCTGTTTTCTAAGATCACCTGCTAAGCCTAATGACCTTCTCTCTAGAGTTTTGTATTTTCACCTTTTCTTCAAACAAAGAATTGTATTGAAAAAGCATAATTCTGATGTTTGTCTCTTATCTTATAGTGCTGAATTAAACCAACATGACTCCTTCTGATGTTTAAAAGGTAACAAAACTTCAATCAAAAACTTGAATTGAAATGCTAAAACTTGAATTGCTAATTGAGTGTATACTTGTCATACAGATGCATTTATTCTCTTAGAATGAGAATGAGGCTCCAGATACATGGCAGCAGCCATGTTTATGCCACTTTTCCTATGGGTTCTATGAATGGACAAACAACTGTGCATGAAGCTTTAAAGCTGCAGGAGCAGCTTTGACAGGAGCTGGAGCACTGTTTGGGATTTGCAACGCCTAAAACAGAAAACGACATAATGCATGTTGAGGTGTTACCTGTCATGCAGTCATCGCTGGATCCAAGATGAAACACACTTGTGGTAGAAGTTTGGCCGCTGATGGCCACCGTACATTCATAACTATGTTCAGGGTTTGAATGGGCTTCATTAATGAAGCAGTAGCACATTTCCAGTCTGACGTATAAAAGTACACAGTAGTAGATGTAAAGAATAAGCACAGAGGATTTTTTTTATTTATGTTTCTTGAGTCATTTTCATCTCTAGTTTAACTGCTTCAGGAATCACCTGCTTCAGGTTTGGGTGCCGCAGTCTGTCCCTGAAGGAGCTCTGCAGGGCTGTTGGTGGGTGTGGGGCAGTGCAGAGGAGGGCCACCACAATCTTCATAAATATGGAGGATACAGTGGCGTTTAAGAAGACTGGGTTCACCCCTGTGACAGGGCATCTGCATGCCCAAAATCAACTGCTCTCACCTAAATAATCCAATAATCTTTTTTTTTTAATGACGTGTCCCTTTGGTTGCATTAATGTGCTTAAAAAATTTGATTGATCTTTACATAACATCTGCAGAAACCTACTGGTCTGATCGTCTAGTTCTAACTGGAACTCTGCCCCCAGGACCAAACAGGAAGAGATTTATTCTCCCGTCAGTCCCAGTCATCCAAAGCAAAGTTTGTACTCAGTCCATGCTGTTTACCTTTCAGATTTTTGGTGGTTTTCTGTAGCAGTCATACAACAACACAGACAACAAAAACATATTAAAGTAACTTTCTTTTAATTCGCAGGTTAAATGTTAAAAACACACCTATGGACGTTTCTTCCATCGTACCTCTAGCAGAGCAGACAGCACTCCGTTCACTCTGCCTTGGCCAGCGGTGTGTGCTGGTAATTGAGCAGCAAGCACGCTAAACAGCTTCACCACACTCACATGGGATCACCTATCTATCTATCTATCTGCTATTGTTACAAAATAAAAAAAACTTTACTTTTAACAAAGTAGTAAGCTACAGTTAAAAACATGACTTTCCAGAGTACAGTACTTGTCATTTCTTTAGCCTAAATCATCCATCACTTATGATTCATGTTATTAGACTTAAACAATTAATCAGAAATCTGATATTAAATTCAACTACTAATAAGCTATTATTATTTAGTTATTTCACACTAAATATGCGCATGGTAAAACTAAACAGATAAAACATCGCCCTCGAACTCTAACTTGCAAGGCGGAACTAAAGAGCACCTGCAGCAACACGGAATGTTTTTGTGTAAGAACTCAGAACCCGGAAGTTAAGTGCTGCTCCTCTTCGGTTTATGTTTTCCTCCGTGTTTTGATAAGGAGCGTTTCTGTACCAAAGGAAAATGGCTGTGAGCGCAGTTCACTTGGAGTCGGACGCCTTTCTGGTGTGCATGAACCACGCGCTGAGCACCGAGAAGGAGGAGGTGATGGGTTTGTGTATCGGAGAGGTGGAAGTCACGCGCATCGTCCACATCCACTCCGTCATTATTCTCCGCCGCTCGGACAAGAGGAAGGACCGGGTGGAGATCTCTCCGGAGCAGCTCTCCGCAGCCTCCACGGAGGCGGAACGTCTGGCGGATATAACCGGCAAGCCGATGCGGGTGGTGGGCTGGTATCACTCCCACCCGCACATCACCGTGTGGCCCTCCCACGTAGACGTGCGGACCCAGGCCATGTACCAGATGCTGGACCAGTGCTTCGTCGGTCTCATCTTCTCCTGCTTCATCGAGGACAAGAACACCAAGACGGGCCGGGTGCTGTACACCTGCTTCCAGTCCGTCCAGGGCCAGAAAGGCTCCGAGTACGAGCGGGTGGAGATCCCGATCCACGTCGTGCCCCGCGAAGCCATCGGGAAGGTGTGCCTGGAGTCGGCCGTGGAGCTGCCGCGGATCCTGTGTCAGGAGGAGCAGGACACGTACCGGAAAATCCACAGCCTGGCGCACCTGGACCCCGTCACCAAGATCCACAACGGCTCGGTGTTCACTAAGAACCTCTGCAGCCAGATGTCTGCGGTGAGCGGGCCGCTGCTGCAGTGGCTGGAGGACCGGCTGGAGCAGAACAAGCAGAGCATCGTGGAGCTCCAGCGGGAGAAGGAGAAGCTGCTGGTGGAGCTGGCGGCTCTGTGAGCGGGGCCACTCTGCGGACAGGCCCCGGTCCCACGCAGGATGCAGGAGGAATTGCAGTTTTCTTGCTCTCCCTGCAGACCTGGTGACGGACTTCTTAATAATTTGCTTCCAAACTGTGAAGTGTTGAGATCAAACTTCCGGCCTTTATAACAGAGTTAAAAAAGTATATTCTTTTATTTAAATGGTTTATTTTCCAGAGAAATTGGTTAAAGATTTTCAGATGTAAAAAGAAAGGTTCCTGTAAGATTTCCTCTAATAAATAATGCCTTTTGTCTGCATCCCTGCTGTCCCTTCTAAAGATTCAGCTCTCTAAACAAGAATCAGCTGTCAGTCTGAACATCACATGTTAGTGTCATAGTCGTATTACAAATTCTGAACGCAAGAGTTTCAGCTTTGAAGGTATTTCGAACTGAATTTTCTTTTATTACAAAACCTTTTTTTTATCTCAATAGTTACTCACTTTTCTAAGTTTCTAAACCATCTGCGATGTTTTCTGGTGAGATTTAGTTTCCCATCAGAAGGAAGGTGTTGTAGAATGATAAATAGATTATCCATGCACTCATGTTACATTTTTTGTATGAACAGAGACTCAGAACTTCTAAAAGATCCATAATCAAGCAAAAGTTTCTGTTTTAAATAGAGCAGCTTTTAATGCTGGTGGATAATTCCAATTATTTTCAGTGTTGAACAACAACCTCAATTCCAAAAAAGATTGGATGCTGTGTGAAATATAAATGTAGTGATTTATAAATCACATTAGTCCATGTTTTATTCCCAGTAGAGCTAACACATCAGATGCTGAAACAGACATTTTACCATTTCATGTAAAGTCTGAGCTGAATGGGATTATAAAAAGTGGTTCTGTTCAGAGTTGTGCAGCATCCTAGCTACGTTTAACATCTGTCTATAAACATCTGAGAAGTGAGGAGACCAGTTGCTGGAGCTTTAGGACAGGAATGTCGTCCTTCTCTGGTCTGATGCAGGATTCTAGGTGCTCTACAGTCCTGGAGATGTTTAGTCCCAGCTGCAGGTCTGGGCTGCAGCAGCCAGCTGTGCTGCTGTGATGGATCAGCTTGTGGTCCAGGCCAGTTGTCCTGGTCTGGATGGAGACGATGTTGCTCTAACAGCTGCATGTACAGATGTGGAAGCTGCCCACGCCATCGGCTCTGATGCAGCCCGTCCATCAGAGATGCTGGAGGAGATGCTTTCCAGAAAGAAGTTCCCATTTTCATCTCTGAGTGTTTAAGATGAGCTTTGTTCCAGAGAAGATGGAGCTGTTTCTGGATCCTGGTCACATCTTGCTTCTTACTGGGTCCATACACTGGTTTCCAGTAGAGAATCATGTCTGCTTTTAATGCAGAAGATCACCACCATCCAGATTTAACCTTTGGAGCAGTCACTTCATACAGAGATATCATTTTCAGAATCTCTTAGATGCTAGGACCCTTCACCGTTTTTGCCATCCCTAGGAACATTTTTCAAAAATGTTTGCCAAACCCAGTTTGCCAAAGATTGGTGAACATCTCTCCATCTTTATATCGGAGTGTCTCTTCCACCCTGAAATACTCCTTTTATACCCTTTTGGTGTAAATTGGTTTAGACCATATCAATCAATTTTCAAACACTAAAGTTGTTGAGAAGGTGAGAAAAATGCTGTAGAAATAGTCAAGGCATATTTCTTTGTATTTGTATTTGTACATTTTCAGGTTCAAGACAATTTAAAATAAAATATTAGAAGCATTACAGATAAAAGCAGCTAGAATTAAAATAAAGTGTTTTAAACACACAAAAACAAATCTTTAAAAAGATTGAAAGCAGGAGAATTTAAATTATATCGTGCAGATTTCATGCATAGGTGCAAGAGAACAGAAATGTTTTTAATCTGGATTTAAAAGTTTAATCTCTACTGGCAGTAAGTTCCGCTTGTTTGCAGCATAACAGCTAAAAGCTGCTTCTCTATGTTACGTCTGGACTCCTGAGTCTTTGGATAGAAGAGGTAAGTTTATGTTCTCTGAACATATCACAGATGCATTCTGGGCCCACACCATTCTGTAATTTATTCTGGGATACAGTACATTTACCATTTAACGACAGTTTCAAATTAAACATGTCGGTTTCTTAGACTTGTTAGTATCATTGTTGGTATCCTTAGCTAGGCTTTTATAATTGGCTTGAATGGACACTGGTTGAGTAAAACTGATTGGCTCATACTGTCTGGGGGATGCCCTGAAATCATGACAAGTTTCCCAGCTTCTGACACCACTATGTCGGAACTCTATATCTGTCATTTTCAATCTGACAAAGACCCAAACAGATTAATGGATTTAGGTAAAATATTTACATTTAAAAATAATAAAAAAATTATATAATATAAAAAATTATATAAACAAGCATCGCACACAGTTTAGCTGGGACAGAGTCTCAGTATACTTATTGCACATATAAGTGATTGTAACTGTATTAGTTAATGCACAAATTAATTATTGTACATGTGTTGTATCTGACTGAGATAAAGTCTACCATGCAGAAGAGGAGAGAGACATGAAATATGAAGATTTTAAATACAAATAAACATACAGAAAATTTTTAATATATTCATATTACAATGAGATTCCCCCCTACCTGTTTAGGTAATACTTACAGTTTTACAGATACCATAGTAGCAAACAACCAGTAACAATTAATATTAATGATAATGAATTAAAAAATATATATATTATTTGTTTGACCCACACAAACGAAGTGCCAAAGCACCACAAGATGCCACATGAGACACGATGAGCAGTGAGCATCTAAAATCATAGTCGGCTTTGACATATTACTCACTAAACACAGCTGTAGATCCATCACCTGAGTTATAATATGCTCTAAAAGCAGCGTAGAGCGGCTGGGTGAACGTGGTCTGGACTCTGTGGATGAGAGTCATGGTGTCGGAGACGCCGTAAAAGGACAGAATACCTGCCTTGTGGTCCAGATATACTCTTATTCTGCTACAGAGAGGAAGTGAGAAGTAATCAATGTGGCCCTTATGAATAAAATTATTTTCAGTGCATGAACACAGCAACGCCCAGGACTGATGATTGTTTCCAAATTCACTTTAATCTCCAACTCTGCTTATGCTTTTATATGAGACTGCTATGTAGGCACCGAACCCACTCCACTCCACCTCCCAGTAGTGACGTCCAGTCAGAGCTTCTATGCTCAGGACTTGAGACCGGTTCATAAACCTCTCAGCATGGTTTGGATATTTTTGTTTTTTACTTACATAGGTTACTTTTCTGTTTCCTTCAGACAATAAGAGCTTCATGTTTACAGTGTTTGGATCCAGTGTGATGCGTTGGGCATGCTGTAGGAACTCATCTCTGGCTCAGGTTGAGGCAGTAACACGTCCACTTCAGTGAATGTGTGTAAAACTCTGGGCCATTCTTCTCTGAGCACGCTCTGCAGCTTGTCTTTCAGTCCTGACACTGTCTCTGCCACGTCCTCAAAGTACTGCAGAGGGCGGGGTTCGGGCAGGAGCGACTTTTTAGATTCTCCTTGTTCCGGAAGAAAAGGGAGCATGCGGAGGAACTGGATGTGATCCTCCATTTGATAAAGCTTCTGCAGTTCAGCTTCATTTCTTCTCAGCTCAGAGATTTCCTGGGTCAGCTGTTTCAGAAGTTCTTTGGCCCGACCGACCTCGGTTTTCTGCTGGTTTCTAATCTGTTGCTTGATATCAGAACTTTTGTTTTCAATGAGCTGAGTCAGCTCAGTGAAGAGTTTCTCATTGTCTCTCACAGCTTTATCAGCACAGAGATAGATGACCTCTATTTCCCGGAGCAGCACGTTCACGTCTTTCTCTCTGTCCTGAATTTTCTGCTTGATTTTTTGACGACTTGGCTGCAGCTGTTGCTGCTTCTCAGTCCTCTCTGCTGCTGCTGAGACCGTGTCATGGCCTTTATGTTCATCCAAGGCGCACAGATAACAGATGCACTGCTGATCGGTGCGGCAGAAAATCCTCATCACCTCTCCATGTTGAGAGCAGATGTTTTCCTGGAAATTCTTGTTGGGACTGACCAGCTGGTGCTTTGTTAATGCAGGTGTATTATAGTGAGGCTGAAGGTGCTGCTCACAAAAAGAGACCAGACACTGCAGACAGGACTTGATTGCTTTCAGTTTCCTCCCAGCGCAGAAATCACATGCCACATCTCCAGCCCCGGCGTAGCAGTGATCTGGCAGAGCAGTTTGGAGTCTTGCCTTCCTCATTTCCTCCACCAGTTCAGCCAACATGGTGTTTTTTACTAAATTGGGTCTCAGTACGAAGGTCTTTCTGCACTGAGGACAGCTGTAGATGTTCCTCTGATCCTCCTCATCCCAATGTTGGTTAATACACCTCTTGCAGTAGTTGTGCCCACGGGGAATCGTCACCGTATCCTTCAATGGATCTAAACATATTGAACAGCAGAGCATTTCCATGCTACACATTGAATGTTCCATCTCGCCTCTCAAACGTGTCACTGACTGCTTGTGAATGTTCCAGGGATATAAAACAAACATGGGATATCACATGCAAATAATTCCGGGAAGAGGAGTGGTTTGACAGAGATAATACTTACTTCCTGCTTTGTTAGAAAGTTTTGTTTTGTTAACTTTGTGCTGTTGATAAATATATTTGTCAATGTTTCCCGTGGTTGAGTGTGATTACTATTGTAATACATTTTAAAGAACAATCAATAATCATTCAAAAGCCCATTATCTCAGAGTCCTGAAAACAATTGTTCAAGATTATCTGATGGGTGACAGAAACTGACTGGGAGGAGTCCTGACTTGCTACAGTTTCTATGTAATCATCTGGCAGTATGCCATCTTATACAGTAGTTTTGTGTATCTCTTGAACCAGTTTGGCATGTGGCATGGAGTTTAAGTCAGGGTTCAGAGCACATTACAGCACAGAAACAGCAATGTTTACATGGCCTCGGATCACAACATTCTTTCACAAAGGCTTGAACATGTTGTTAGGATTGAAGGAGTCCCATTAGACAAGTTTAAGTCAAATTTATCTGTGAGTTATTCCATTTGAATAGTCTTACGCAACAGTAAGTCATGGAGTTCCTTGGGGTTCTTTACTTTGACCAATACTTTTCCCATTGTACACGCTTTTACTCGGTAATATTAGAATATTCATTGTCACAAAGATGTTATATCCGATTAAAATCAATCAGTTGGGCAAACTGCACAGATGTCTTGAAGACATGAAAGTCTGAAAGACAGAATTTTTTTTCTTTTAAATTCAGACAATATTGAGATTGTTTTCAGTACTACAGTTAGAGTACTACAGTAACTACAGTACAGTACTAAAGTAAATAAAGTAAGAGCATTAAAAGAGGAGGGGACAACATCTGTGGTAGAACTGAAATGTCTGTGTCAACAGTCAGGTCAGGGTGAAAAGGGATTTTTGGAGGAAGGATCCAGATCCTAGACAGACATTCAAAGGCTTCAAAGAGTTCAACTTGTTGAGCTAACAGCAACCAATTAGTTACATGTTCTAAAATATCCCGCGCAATTTCAAATTATTTCAGGTTTTCAGGTTACACCATTATGAACAACAAATGCATGGTGGAACAGGGTAACAAAATAAGAACTCTGAGGGGAAGAACATTAATAATTAAGGTATTGGCTATAATCGCATTGTGACACAGGGAGAAAAGTAGAAAAGGTCATTCTTATGTGGTCTGTACACAAAGAGACATGAGTGATAACAATGATGAGCAGGAAACTAAGAGGATGTCCTTGGAAGAATCCAGATTAAACTGCATAGGCAAATGAGATGATGTGACGGAGAGAGACTTTAGAAAGATATTTTGCTAATGCTGAGGTGGTGTAGTCGGCTGCAGATCCGTCCTTTCTGCAGGCAACAACATGCCTATGGTCTCTGCAATGGGTTGAAGAAAAAACATACCAATTATCATCTGTTCCTTGTTCTACTCTCTTTCATGTAAAGCAGGCAGGGAGAAGGAGACTTGGGAAGCAAATGCCTCTTTTCCACTGAGCGGGTCAGTACAGGTCGGTACACAACCATGGTTTTTATCTTCAAACAGTGCTTCATATGTTTAACCCGCCTTCCTCTGTTGGCTGGTTAGCTCCCGTTGGCTCCGGGTTAGCTTTGTTAGCAAATAGCTTGGATTTTAATGGTTGTCAATCATCCCTCCTCATGCTCTCAGCCCCCTCGTGGTGCCTCGTCGTTGGCCATTTATGGGCTTTCTGGCAGTCAAGAGACTCGTGACGATGCCGAGATGGCGGAGGAAGGAACCGCCCACCTTCATAGAATCCTATGGGTCATGTGGTTTTAGGGTTTGTCCATTTTTTTTAGTCTATGGTGGTGAGACATGACAGCGCAGCGCGGGGTTGTCTCATGAGTCACGTGATCACTATAGCTAAGTCTATGCACGTTGCAACTTTGTATAATCAACAGCTCTGGTCAAGGTGTGTCGCAACCTCTTCTTCATACGATCTATAGTGGCAACAAAAGAACTCTGGCAGTTTGCATCTGATCTGCCTTCATCACAGCGGTTGCATCGCTGTGACTTGCGATAACATTAAACACAAGAGACTGATGTATAACAGTGCAGAATACCACATTAACTCAATGATTGGGACTGCGGGGCGCAGCCGCGACTCCAGTACAACTCATCAGATTTGACAGACTTTCGGGTTTAGTCTGAGACTGTTAAAATTGCTTAGTGTAAGCACAGCATAAGTTAAATACAATGCTAAATGTTAGCTTAGACGATAAAAGCTCCAGTATGTCTGCTAAGACTCTGCAGTGCAGAATTATTGTCATATGAAGGCCCCTTTAGCCTGTCAAAATTGCACTAAAAAGCAAAGCTATAGGCATCATCATCATCATCAGTTCTCTTGCGGAGGATAAGGGGTGCCGTCCTCACGCGTAGAGCCAACCAGACGACACAGTTCTCTCCATCCCTGCCGGTCCTGTGCCAACCGCTCTGCCTCCTCTACTGCGACTCCAAGCTGCAGGAGGTTGCCCGCGACGATGTCCAGCCAGCGGGTACGGGGCCTGCCACGTGGTCGTTTCCACCCAGCATCCTTAGGATCGAATTGAAGGATGGCTCTTGTTGGGTGGTCCAAGGGAAGGCAGAGCACATGGCCGAGCCAGCGAGTACGGCGCTGTGCGGCCAATAAAGATGCTCTGGGCTGGCAAGTGCGGGCTCTAAGGGCGTCATTGGACACTTGCTGAGGCCACCTGATGTTTTCGATGGTCCTGAGAGCTCTGCTGTCGATTCCATCTATCTTGGCCGCCAAAATCTTATTCAGTGGCCCATGTTTCCGAACCATAGAGTAGGAGTGAGACAATAGCCGTGTTGTAGATTCGGAGCTTTGTCTCACGTGAGATGGTCTTGTGTCGCCTGAGTGATTTCCAGAGAGACTGCAGGGCTGATGCTGCGAGGGCTCTTCAATGGCTAATTTGTGGATTTAGATCTCCGTTTGCCGTCAATATGGATCCCAGGTACACAAAGCTCTTGACAGGCTCTATCACATCGTCGTAAAGCCGCAGGGGAGGTGGATCTGGACCATCACCAACATACATAAATTTGTTTTTTGTCAAGCTCACTCAGAGGTCACGTTTCTCTGCCTCTGCACTGTATATGCCCAGAGCATCTTTCAGCTGGCTGTAGGATGTGCTGAGCTAATGGTGTCATCAGCATACTCCACATCAGTCAGGTGGTAGTCGCCAAAAGATACTCCTGATACCTGTTCACATACTCTGGACATCAGATGGTCGATGATGCAGTTGAACAAGTCAGGAGCAGCCACGCAGCCCTGGCGAACGCCACTGGAGATGGAGAAATAGTCAGAGTCAACGCCATTGATACGAACACAACTCTGGGCGTGGCTATAGAGCAGTTTGAACAGGGTGACAATCTTGGGTGGGGCTCCAAGGGCTTTTAGAATACTCCAAAATGAAGAGTGGCAGACAGTGTCAACGGCAGACTTCAGGTCGATTAATCCAATATATAAGTGGCGATCTTTGGGCAATTCATAAGTCTTTTCGATCAGCAGGCAGATGGCAGAGATATGATCTGTTGTGGAGCGGTGTGGCATGAATCCAGCCTGCTGGGGACGGCGGCTGCTTCTAATGGTTGGAAGAGAACGAGTGAGCAATATCCTGGTGAAGAGTTTACCAGGGATGGAGAGAAGGGTGATGCCTCGGTGGTTGCTACAGACAAGCCTGTCACCCTTACGTTTCCAGAAGGGCAGGATGACCCCCCTGGTCCAGTCGGTGGGCAGCTTCACTGTCTCCCATACCTGATTGAAGATGTTGGTAAGCCATTCGATGATGTCATCGCCGCCTGATTTGAGCATTTCGGTGGTAACTGCACAGATTCCTGGGGCTTTCCTGTTGTTAAGTTTCTTCAGAGCTGCTCTGACATCTTCAGAGGTAATTGGGTCTGTGCAGCTGGTGTCACTGGGAATCTTGATGTTTGCAGCAGCAGGAATGGCAGGGTCAACTGGGGTGGTGTCTTGCTGCAGGAGGAGGCTAAAATGCTCTTTCCAACGTTCCAGGCAGTTGGCTTCTGTTGTAATAAGATTGCCATTGGAATCTTTTACCTGGGCTGTCTTAATGCGTGGGCCATCATGGGCTTGGTGCAATAAGATGAAGACTCGACTCATGTTGTTCTCATTGGCCGCTGACTCTAGGTTGTAGGCCTCTGCTTGCCAAAACTTTCCCCCTGTCCTCAGCTATGGATGCATTCCGCTGGTGGTTAAGGCGCCGATACTCGCATAGGTCGCCGTGGAGTCGGGCCTAACGCCTCTGCTCAATGATGTTCCGTGTCCTCTGTGATATCCAGGATTTTTTGGGGGAGGATCGTGGGCGATTGAGGACACTGGTCGCTGACTGGATGACACTCTCTTTTAAGGTCTCCCAGTCTCTCACTTTCTCCGCGGCGAGGGCAATGAAGGTGCGGTGGATAGTCCTACTGAAGTCTGAGGCGATGTTGGGGTCATTGAGTAGGGAGGAGTCCAGGTGGGGCTGAGTCTTGGCGGATTTGCAGGCTCACAGTTTAACCTTCAGCTGGGCCACAAGCAGACGATGGTCGGTGTTACCAAGCTCTGCACCTCTGTAAACGCGGCAGTTGGTGACAAGCGATTTCCACCGTTGAGAGATAAGGATATGGTCCAGTGCCTTTCTCGTTCTACCATCTGGGCTATACCATGTCCAGTGATGGATAGTTTCTGGGGAAACCAGGTATCAGCAACGCAGGGGTTTTGATAATGGCAGAGTAGAAACAGCCGATTCCCGTTATCGTTTGTGTAGTGGTCAACATATGTTGTGCCGACGGGTGAGCCGGTGGGCCGATCACTGCTGGACAGTGTGGCATTGGCATCAGTGAGGATGATGGTGATGTCGTGTGATGGGACCTGACCAACGGTCTGGTGAAGTAGTTCGAAGAACGCATCTTTCACATCATCATCGGCTACATCTGTAGGGGCATAGGCGACAATTACTGTCATCTTGCCATGGTGGTGGAGGAAGCGGGCAGACAACAGTCTGTTGCTTAACGGTATCCAGCTGATGAGTGACTTGCGGAGGGCCTTCGGGAAGGCAAGCGCAACACCATAAAGGCCTGTCCGTTTCTCCGGGCCACTCCAGAGGTAACAATGGTCACCTGCAGTTATTTCCCCATTGCCTTGCCAGCGAGCTTCACAGAGCCCAGCCAGCGTGATATTATAGCGACAGAGCTCTTGGGACAGCACGGTGGCAGCTCCAGGATGGAGGAATGTCTGGACGTTCCAGGTGGCTATACCGGTCCTGTGGCGAAGATTGATTTGTACTCGTTGGTCGGGGGCAGGCTGAGGTCCATTACCGTGTTGGGCTGTCCAGCTTCAACAAACAGAAAATAAAAATGACTTACTTTAAAGTGTTCAGATTATAGGTTGAGTCTGTGGACGCAGCTAGTTACTTGATGACCGACACAGATTCCACCGTCAGGTTTCACCCTGCTCCTTTTTAATGTAAAAACTTGGTTGAATTTCCAGGACGTAAATG
>JBBBVT010000020.1:22080099-22098802 GCA_037177035.1 Craterocephalus eyresii | reverse complement strand
AAAGAATCATCTAAAATAATTAAAATGAATCTATACAGAAAAATAAAACTTAATTTAATACACTATATAAACCTCTTCTTCAGCCACTCACACTGCATTCATCTCCATCTCTCCACCCCACCCTTTCCATCTCTATCCTCACTCACCCTCCTTCATCTATTTATTCCTCTATCTATCCATCCCTCGTCCATTCATTCATCATTTCTCCATCTTTATCATTTCATACTGCCTTCCTTCCTTCAGTCATTCATTCATTGCCCCCCATTTACTCAGTGTTTTATCCATTTTCCCATCCCACACCCATTCATCCTTCTTTCCCCTTACTCTCATATCCATCCATCCAACATCCATCCATCCTCACCCTCCCTCCTTACATCCTCATTTCCCTCCCATTCAGCCTTCCTTCTCCCATCCATACATCTTCCCTCTCCTGTATCTAGCCTTCCACCATCCTACCTCATCCATTCATCCTTCTATCCTCCCTCCCGTCCATTCTTCCTGTATCCCCTCCTTCCTTCATTTATCCAGCTTTCTATCTTCCTCTTCATCTCTCATCTTTCATCCCATCTCAACATTTATTCTCTTCCTTCATTTCTTTCTTCCAGGTACCAGCCAGGGGTCCTGAGTCAGTGTGGGACATCCTGACACAGAGGAGACGGGGTGCCCCTGGCGGTGGTTCGAAAATATGCTTCAAGCTCTGGTAACCTAGTAACGTGTTACCAGAGTAACATACTCAGGATCCCAGTCTCTCCAGCCTTTCTTTTGCTCACTGGTGACTCCTCTTTAAAACTCTCACAGCAGCCATAAAATGCTGGCCCCGGCTTGGCTCTGCAGCTGGGCCAACTCACTTCTTCAAATGGTCTTGTAGGAACATGTGGTGGCTTGTGTGCATGGGGGTGTAATTACACAATTATAATTTCAGAGAAAATCAACTATAAAATAATATTAAGAAGGAAAAAGAACATGTTAACACATCTGTTTTATTCAGACTAACAAGTTTCCTCCAGCTACTTGTAAGACGTTACCATGCTCTTCTGCCTGGCATTGAGTTTTAGCTCCACTTCCTTCTTGTGGTCTAAGAGGTCGGTCATGGTGCGGAGATGCTCCGTGTTAATCTGCGTCACCTCCATCAGAGCCTCATGCGCCTCCTTTACCTTTGCCTGGATGATCACACATAACCAGAGAAGAACCAGAATTAAGAATGATTTCACTATTTTGAGCCTGAATGAGCACAGCGGGAACGTACATCCCACTGTCTGATCTCCTTGGCATGTTCCGTTTCCATGAGGAGTTTTTCCATTTTGAGCTCCTCCAGCCTCCTGTTCCCCGACAGCATCTGCAGAGCCTCCAGATCCACCAGCTTCCCAAACTTCGTCTTCATCAGCTCGTTGCACTGCACCTCCAAGTCTGCAGTGGCACAACCAAGCAGGCCAAGCCAACTTCATTTATAAAAGCAGTTTACGACAGCAAAGAGCTGAACAGGCACCAGATCAGTAAAGTTCTGAACGTGCACTAGTTTTATGTGACTCTCACTCTGGATCTTTGTGGTCATGTCTTTGCCTTCCTGGATGAGTCTGATGCGCTGCTGATGGGTCTGACGGGTCAGATCTTCCTGACTGAGCTTCTCCTCCTCCAGCTCCTGGATGCGCTTCTGCAGCCGCTGCAGCTCCAACTTGTCCAGCACCAACGCGTCGCTCAGGTCTGATGGCACTGAGCCGTCAACTACAAACTCAATCTGGTGGTAGGAAGACACACACATTTCTGCTGCAGTCATCGGTTTATCTGATTGGTCAAATAATAGTAATAACAATAATAATAATAATGATGTGTTTTTATGATGGTAACAATCTGAAGTCCTTTACTTCTGGCCATAAGTTCAACTCACATTCCTTTACCAAATCTGCCATACTCCCTAAACCTGCCAATACAGCTGCACAATATTGGAAAAAGAGGCAATGCAACATTTTCTAACCCTGGGATATAATTGTATTGTAGCTGGCATTGATTTGTTTCCTCTCATCCAGCTGCCACAGCCAGTTAAAGGCTGCATTTCAGAAGCACTAATTTAGGCACAAAAGCAGCCACTGCAATCCACTCCATGTTTGTCAAATCACATTGCACAAGCAAAGCTGACTTATTTGGATCAGCTCCTTCCAATACTTTGTGAGTTCTGGGAGAAATGGCCATTCAGTCATGGTTAAGACACAAAGTGGACTGCAGGCGGTGTGTTGCTCGTTTAACAGAGACTGTGTCAACGTGCTGAATACACGGAGTGGAGACGTTCAGGAAGGAGTGACCATGCAGAGTGATCATGCAGATGCACTTCACTAGAACAGAGGCCAGAGGCAGGCCAGCGGCAAACCTTTAGTAAATCAGGGCCAGCCTGTAAGCATTGTGTAGATGTGTATGAAAACAATACATGAATCCTAGCAGTTTCTACCCCGTCTCTTTATTTTAGGTCAACCCTTTCCCTTCAAACACAGGTGTAAACCTCTGGTCTTCGTGGGCTGCTGCCCTGCAGCCCTGCAGCTTTTTGTTGTTTCCCTGCTCCAACACTACTGAATGAAATTAATGAGTCATTGTGAAGAAGCTGTTGGTAGTAGGTGCGTTGGAGCAGGGAAACAACAAAAACAGCAGCCCCCGAGGACCGAAGTTTCACGCTCCTGCTTAAAAGCTCTCCCCGTTGCACCGGTGGAAAGGCGTCAGGCAGCAGTTATGCTGAGAAGAAAGACGCTTGCAACAGATGGAAGTCAGCCACCATAGCGACTCATGAAGCTATATGACTTCACCTCGCACTTTTGTTTGTGTGTTTTAAACAGATCTGAATTGATCTTTTTACTAATTATTTATACTACCCTGTACTAGTAGAGTAGGGGCAAACTGTTGTGGCAGGTAATCCCTGTTTCTCAGACGTGCTATTTATAGGCGCAAAGATAGTCACCACAAACAAGTCACACTGCATGGGCAAAGCTGATTTATTTGCATTGTCTCCTCCCAACATTACACACGTTCTGACAGAAACACCCTTATTGCATATTCATCAGCCGCAGACACGAAAAGTGGAGAGCATGTACTATTTTGTCAGGATAACAAGTGCTATCCACATTGTGTGGTCTTAATAAATCAGCTGCGGCTGATTTCAACCTGTGCAATCAAGTAAGCACTTGTTTTAGTACACGCTAACCTTTCATAAATCAGTACCTAAGTATGATCCAATATAAGATATATGTGAAGGTAACGCATAGTGTCAAAGTGCGTCGGGTGGTCAACATGACTAGAAAAGTAGAGTCCATTTGCCATGTTGTCATCTCTGTACGGCTTATATAAAATAAAACAATTCTAATGAAAAAGGCTAATATGTTCTCACCTGGTCCAGTCTGAGAGGAATCACAACTTCTAGTTCATTCATTTTCTGCTGTTTCTCCTTGTTGATTAACTCCATGTCATCTTCTACTGCCTGACGACTGCTCTTCACCACTTTCTCCTGCAAATGTCCACACACACACACACACACACACACAGCCACACACACACACGCACGCACACACATAGATATATATTTATATACAGAGAGAGAGAGAGAGTGTTTTTGAAGAAGCCATACGCAAGGGATGAAAACAGAGATGACAGTAAGACCTTCTTCATGAGGGTCTCACTCTCCTTCTTCAGAGCCTCAGTGCTCTTTTTCTCCTCCGCTAGCAGTTCCTCCAGATCTAGCCGACGCTCACGCAGCTGCAGAGTGTTTTCAAACACCGCAGGCTCACAGCCTGTAAAAATAAAAGTTAAAAATGTCACGAGTTTTGTTCTGAGAGCTCAGAAATATAGATTCATCTGACCTGATGGGCAAACACTGTCATCCACAGAAGTGTCTTCTTCATCTGTGTCGCTGTCATAATCATCATCCCAGTCACTGTCCTCATCAGAGTCTTCATCGCTGTCCTTCTCTTCTTCTTCAAAAAGCAAACAGGCATAAAGAAAGGCACACAACATGTAGTGATGGATGCTGAGTTGCTGTCCCTCACCAACGCTTCCCGCCTGCTCCTTCTTCTTCACACGTTTTATCTTCTTCTTGAAGACTTTGGTCAGGAACTCTTCAAAGTGATTGTTTTCTCCCAGTGAAGCCTGGAAAGCAGCAGCTAGAGTCTTGGCTCTCTCCTGCAGCTTGGCCACGTCTCTTTTCTTTTGCTCCAGCTCTTTGTTGCACTGCTCCAGCTTTGACTGTCAGGAAGAGAGAAGGAGGGATGTCCAGTCGAAATAAAAATTCTGTTATGTTAAAAACCACAATAAATCATTTTAAAACTTTCCCCTCCTTTAATGTCAACTCTAACCTGTATAACCAGACAAAGCTGGTGATTTCAGTTTGGGGTCATTGTTCTGTTGAAGAGAGAAAATCTTCCTAAGATTCCTGAAGGTTTTAGGCCAAAGGTGTCCCAGCTGAAGTTCAGTGTGGGTGCTCTAAAATCTCAAAGAGGTTCTAGTGGTGGTGCTAGAGCCAGTGCTAAGCCGGTTCTTATTCTAGGTGTATTTTCTGCAGGTAGACAGTTACATTTGTCTAATTTTCCCTGCAAACTGATCTTTCTTTTACACTACACTACACTATACTGTAGTGCAGGGGTTAAAGTGGGCCGGAGCCCACTGAAGCTCAGCTCTGCCACCTCGGCTCTGAGCTCTGCTACCTCAGGACTGGGCTCCGCCGCCCCATCTCAGTTAAATAAATTATTTAAGTCAATCTGGCGGGAGTGGCATGGACCACACGTCATTTTCAAAGCACAGTCTGCATGGTTCTCTCATGATCGCCGACATGTTCAACTAATCAGAGCGCATGTATCATCCTGGCGCATGGACTCTCGCCAGGACTCTGCTGGTGTTCTATCAAAACATGCTACTACAGGCAGAATTCATAGGCTACTCTGACGATATGCGCTACCCTTCCAGAAAAGAGGTTGTTGAAGCAGTTTTCCACCAAATAATGATGAAAAAAAATCCTTTTTTATGTGTTTAAATATTTGTTAGTCTTTTTGTTTTTTTGTTATCATTTCATGAACTTTAAATTATTCCAGTTTCTTTTCTTCCCCATTTTTTCTGTTTGTTTACTTTGTGGTAGAAAAGAAAAAAACTACGGTCAAATAAAGATAAAATAAAAAAGAAAATAAACAGATAAATAAAAGTATAAAGACTAAATCAAAAACATTCTTATGAAATAAAAGTGTCTTCAAGAGGAATCGACCCAGGATTGTAGATGTAAATAAATGAAAAGTAAACATTCCAGTTGGCCGTTGTGTGCTGGTGTGAGCTCCAAGCTTTGAGACAATAATGATCTACTTTTCAGTGCGAAACTGTTGAATTGATCTAACATAGGCACAATTTTTTTCCTTACAGTGACGTTCTTTTCCTCCTGAATGCATCCGTTGAGTTTCTCCTTCAGGAGGCCCTCCCTCTTCTCAAACTGTTTGAGGAGCAGCATCTCCTGTGAGAGGGTGACCAGGCGCAGGTCGGCCATCTTCAGGTGGCAGTCCAGACACACCTTCTGACGGAGCAGACGCCACAAAGCTGCGTCAAACCGGCACATCGAGCTCTCCATCTACAGATGAAAATAAATAAATAATGACACCAGTAATCCAGGCTCTTGGTTTTATTGAAGATTCATTATTCACCTGTTGCAGCAGACAATCCTGCTCATGCAGCAGCCTGATCTCCTCCTCCTTCTGCAGCTGCTTCTCCAGCTCGTTCAGCTCTGCTGCTTCCTCCACTGCTGCCTCTGCTTCCTCTTTCTCTTCTCCTTCTTTTATATTTACAGATAAAGCTTGAAGACTGTGAGTCTCTTCTTTTTCTTTCCTTTTTTCTACTTCCATTTCTTTCTCCAGCTGCTCCAGAAAACTCACAGCTCCCTCCTGATTACCATGCATTAACCTGTTTAAAACACAGACACAGACACACATATTTTAATTTAAAGGATCTCAAATAAGCAACTGTTAAGATGTTGTTGACTATTGAAAAGATAAAAACTTTTTGACTCTGCTTGGATTTGAGTCCTCCGTACCTCTGCTCTCTGAGAGTCCGGTATCGCTCCAGAGTGGTGCGGCTGCACTGCAGCCTCTTGTCTGGGGTTTCCTCAGGTAACATGGTGGGCAGGGGGGGAGGGGGGCGGCAGAGATGTGCTGCTAGACGTTGCTGGACCTTCTGCAGCTGCTGAGCCTGAGCAGCCAACCATGACACCAGCTGAACCTTGGAGTCACGTAGCGCTACGATCCATCCATTCATCTCAGTCTGTTTCCTACGCATCTGGAGAGACACATCAAATAAATGTCATCGGCCACGCCACTGGTAGCTTAGCTAGTTTGGAAAGAAGCTGCCTAGTCTGATGAGTCTCCATTTCAGCTGCTGGATTCAGAATTTTGGTGGTGATCTCAGTCCAATATTCCACCTTTGGGATGTGGTGGAACAGGAGATCCTCATCATGGATGCAGCAACTGTGTGACGCTGTCATGTTAATATGGAGCAGAAGCTCTGAGGAAGATTTCCATCACCTTGTTGGATCCATTACACCAATAACCAACCACCCCGGTGCTGGCAAGGTGTATCTAATAAAGTTGTTGTTGAGTGTGAAGTGTTCTGTTTGAGTAAAACTTATAAAATATATTGAGAAAAAAAGTGCTCCTTCCAGTGCAAACTGCTTCTTGTAAACTAATAAAAGCATAGCCTTAATTTTCTGTGATCCTACAAAACATTATAGTTATGAACATTTAATCACATTTCTGCTAAGGTTGCTCTAAATGTTATTTACACTGGAACTTGGAACCGACAATTTTAGTCTCAAAGAACAAATGTGATCAATTTAAAGCATCATTTTAAAAGAAATTCATCAAATCACTTATAATGCACTAGATTGTGTTCTGGTTCTGCTCTAATTGAGCTTTTTCCCCTTTGAAAATATGTAAATGGAGCCTTTACAGGTCAGATTCTGCTTTTTAAACCACACCAGCACTTGGAATAGTTTAAGTAAGAGATCATGTTTGTGTAAGTTTGTACTTTTTCTTCCAGAGCAGCCAGCTCTGCTTTCTTCATCTCCGTGTTCACCCTGGCGTTTTTCACTCTGATGACGTCCCCGATGTTCTGCTTGGCTTCACGGATGGCCTGCACATCCTTCGGATCCTCACAGTCCTTTTCCGGTTTCTCTGCATAACTGAAGCATCAACAATCCAGCTGTGCACCAGCCTTCAAGCAGCAATCACTGACCTGCACTCTGCCAGCAGTTCTGTCTCCTCAGGCTTATTTAGAAGAGTGAAGCATGTGACTTACATTTGGGCCCATTCCTTCTTCCTCCTCTCTATTTTGGCTCGAGCTTGCTCAGCTTTCTCTGCAGCCTTTTGGAGCCTCTCTTCCTGACGATCGCCCAGCTTAATCTTTTTTGGACGAACCACTGGGGGAGGCAGAGCCTCATCCTCTGGGAAACACAGACAGCTGTCAGTGTGGGGGCCAGATGTGTGTGATAAACACACACACATCCTTACCTAGTGTTTGGTGGCTGTCCTTTGCAAGCTCCACTCCGTTTTTCTTGTACTCTAGTGCAGCGTCTTTGTCTCCGTCTGGCTGCCCGGCTGTGCTCTGAGGTCCGACCCGGGTCAGAGACTTGGCCGCCGGCAGACGGTAGGTAGACACTTTGTGGTTGGAGTTGATGGCAACCACAGTGATGATGTTGCTCTCCAGGGAGTCCTTGAACCTAAAAGAAAAATTTGTAAGGGTTGAGTTCTGACAAATCAGCCAGAATCTTAAAGCTCATCTGTACAGTAAATGTCCAGCAGCACTTCTGCCGTCATTAACAAACATGAAAGTTTTGGGGATTCAGAATTCTGCCTTCAGCTGAAACATTTGGTCAGTAAGTACCTGTTCATGGCACACATACTTATTTTTTTACTCTGCTGTATTTCTTTTTACCATGTAACCAGATAAGATTGCAGGTTGGATGACCATTCAATAAAAATTAATGCATTTGCAAGTGTTTTAAAAGAGAGTGGACTAAAGTTTGTTGTGGCCTGTCTATGCCCTCTGTAACCTCACTGCTAATAAATCCATGCTGATTCCAGGAAGCGCTCCAACATTACTACATTTTTAATCATCCGGGTTCATCTGAAAGTAAAAACAAATCTTAAACCATTCATCATAAAGTTTTAAAGGGTGAGTTTTTATCTTTTTCTAACTTCAGTTAGCTTGGCTGGGTTATAGATGACATAATATGTCCCTTACTAGATCATTTATTCATACATGGGTGCAGCCTGTGTGTGCGTGTGTGTACCATTCCTGCAGTTTTCTAAGTGCTATGGTGCAGCGCTCCTGCTCCCAGGCCATATCCTGTCTGACCTCCATCACCTTCTGAGCCTTCAGCTTCTCTGCATGTTCATAAAAACGACGGTCCAACTGCAGCTCCTAAAATACAGACACACACACGCATACACACACGCACACACACAGATGAGGAAATGGCAGCCACAGTAACCCCACAGAAAATGATCAAATATACATGAAATTAAATGCAGTTTTAATATTGATATATAAATATTTTGCATCATCCAGTCCGACTACCATATCTCTGGTCTTATGTGGTCTATCAGCATTAAACAAAAACTGAAGGAGAGCTTTAGGTCAGAACTTCCCAGCTGACAGTAGCGCTCCAAGTGGCTGACGCTTCTGCTGCAGTCAAAATGTCAAAATGATCCGATCATTCCGATCACAGACTCCTGGCGGAAAACATCTCTGCTACACATCAACAGAGTTAAAAGTGTGACCATCATGTATAAACTCGCTTATACAGTGACTTAGATATGATGCTAAAGTTGACCAGCTGTTGTGTCTAAGATTGTGACGGCATGGTTGGATCATGTGACATTTGCTGTATAAAAAAACTAGCTCTGAATCCATCTGAGACCACAGATCAGAACCCATCTCCAGTTTTTGTTTGAGGTTCATAAACCATGAAAAGCCAGAGGAGCTACTTAATCCTGTCCTACAAGTCCTGCAGGTTTTCAGCAGCCCTGATCTAGTCAGTGTGTATCTGTGACCACATACTGACTAAATATAAGAATCTTTCCAAAAAATTGGATGAAAAAAACAACTTAATGTCCTTTTTGAAGTCTTATTAAATAATTACTTTAAATATTAAATAATTAGTTTTTCCTGTTATGTCAGTGTTTTTCAGGAGCAGCAGAATACTACACTGAATTTAATTTTAACAGACGTGGGCATTCTCAGTTGTTAGACTCAGTGATGAGACAACCTCGGGCTTCAGGCGGACATGCTCCGGCAGACTCTGGTTGTCCATCAGCACTTCTTGAAACTTCTTCTGGAGCTCAGCCAGCTGCTTCTGTGTTTCCATTATCTTCAGTTCGACTTCCTGACGCTGGTGGTCTTTTTCCAGCTTCTGCTTGGCCGTCTCTATGCTGGAGGAAGTCGGGGTGAGAGTTAAAAAGATTAATCTTCTCGGGTCACAGTCAGAATGAGCTGTATCTTCTATGTTCCTCAAAAACACACCGATTTAAAGAAGCCACAACAAAAACGAAAAGCCACTGACCTGTAGGCTGCTGGGTCAACGATGTCTACGGCCAGGGCTTCTTTTTCAAGGCCAACCTGGATGTAGAGTTGACAAGATACTATCATTTTACAACTATTTGCTTTTGCATTCTCATTTAACCCTCTGTCCTTTGCACACTTTTTTTACTTTTTGTCAACTCATCATTTGGGCAGTTTTACAGTTTGACTGTGAATTTTTTCAGTAAGTTTTGTATTTAGTCAAGTTTTTCTTTTATACTCTGTGGAAGAATTTCGGAATCCTCGAGGCCAAAAATGTCCCTGCTATAAAATCGTCACACGTGAATATTTTTTTTCTAATTATGTTTTCGTTAGTAACTTTAACAACTGCCTTCCTGCTCAAAAATCTTTCAATCCTTTTCAAGGTTTCAACCCTTTATATGCCAGTATGAATATTGGAAGATGTTTAAGTGGTTAATAAAAATATTCATAAAAAAAAATAAAATATGGTGATTTCATATCATATTTTATGTCGGGAGAGACTTTTGGCCTCGAGGATGACCATATGACGCCGAGTCCGAGAAGGACACAATTGATAATTAATCAATTGTATCTTTTATCTCTTTCTCATATTATTCTCCAAATGTGGCAAGAGATCATTTTGCATCCAAGAAGTTCATAAAAATGAAAGTCTGAAGTCTAGATTAGGTATTTCTCACTAACTGACCCTGGGAGAAGGAATCTTGGCTTTCTTTCTCTGCAGGCTTTTCTGCAGCTCCTCTGGAGGAAGCAGACAGAAAGAGAAAATATTTCTGTCATCTCCCGCCGTCAGCACGAACAGATCGTCATGACTGCAGCGGATGTGTCGCAGGTGTCCGTAGTGGTTGTCGTGAACACTGAGAGCCCAGTAGGCCTGCATGGAAGTGAGGTCGTGGTCTCCAGGTTGCAGAGGGTAAACCCTGATGGAGCCGGAGGTCATGCCGCAGAGCAACAGCTGCCTGTTGGAGCTATGAAACAGCAGGAGGAACACGTTGAATACCACCAGCCTTATACATGTAGTGCAGTGTCTTTTTCCATCATGTACATCTTAAACCTCAACCAAGATGACTTTTCTCCCTTTTGTATTAACACAATGTTCCACGTCAGTGTGTTAAACTGACGAATATACATTAAGTCTGTTTTTCACTCTTTTTACAAAACGTGGTTTACTGAGAAAAATTCAGCTTCAGGAAGCTTCAGTGCATCCATCCATCTCCACAGCAGGAACCAGGGGCTAAATAAGAATTTTTTACCCCCAGTGTAATATTTCAGGAGTCTCAGGTACTTTCAGGTTCACTGGTGGTGAATTGTCGGGCACTTTTGGTTAAAATGGAAGTCTAACATCCCACCTGGTGGTTTAAACTAGCTTTGTCACCTACAAGCTGAAAATTATTCCTATGAAGCATACCAATCTCTTAATTTTCCCACTAGATACCTGAACGTCATAGAGCAAATAGGGTCGTCATCGGTGCCGCTGACAGGCAGGAAGTCAAAGGGTTCATCCTGCCGCTGGTTCGGATCCTCATCCTGGTTCTCAGAGAACTTACAGTGATACAAGAAACCTGAATCAAAGCCTCCCTGTAGGACAGAGAAGGCAAAAAATCCGTCTGAGAGAAAAGCAAATCCCTCCTCAGCTCCCCTAAGCCTGTCTCATACGCTTTGTTTGTGTTCTCACATCAACATAAAGACACCGCTGCAGCTGGAATACACACACCAAAACACACACAAACACTTTCTGTTTTAGTGATCCCTGAGAGCTAAACTGGTGTTATAGTCGGTTTATAATTCAGGCACTCTGCAGATTATCCTCGGAGTGTGGATCTGTGTGTACCATGGAGAGCCAGAAGTGGCCAGGCTGTGCGTAGAAGCCACAGCAGAGAGGACTTGGCGGGTCTGGGATGTGGATGGGAGGTAATTCTTCCTCTTCCTCCTGTTCTTCCTGCTCTTCACCCTGCAGACTCAGTTCTTCATACTGCTTTTCTCTCTCTTTCCTCTTCTTTTCCTTCAACGCTTCTCGTCTTGCAATTTCCTCCTCTCTCTAAGACACACAAACGTTTAGAAGGAGTTGAAACGTTAAAACTTGAACCACATGGTGATGAAATACAGCCATATGGTTGCATATACTGAACCAAACAAAGGTTAAGTTGGAGCACGCTCAGACTTTGATTCGAGATTTGATGCTTTTGAAGCGGAAGGATCTGCTGGGTAGATCAGGTAACTGAAAGGATTTGACTTGATTCTCATGAGATTCTGGATCAGGACTCTGGACCTCCACCACGTGACCACTCTGACACAAGATGAGCAGCCTGTTGTCAGTCTGAAAGAAATGTAAAGCAAAGGAAGGGTATAAGTGTCTAGGTGAGGCGTAAATGCTTCAACCTTATTTCCATCCTTACGTGGGACTTAGGTGACCATTCCAGTGCCTGCACCGGCCCAGGAACGCAGATAAAACCTATGGGCGTGTATGTCTCCCCGACCGTGAAGAAGAACACAGTGCAGTCTGAACTCTGAACGGGATGGAGGTGATGAAAAGAAAAATGAAACAAGCAGGACAAACTAAGTGAAGTACTGAGAGTGCCTGGGAAAAATCACTGCAGGAAGCCAACACTAGTAGCAATATTTTCTTCTCCACTATTGAGCTTGTCAGATTCCATTTAAAATAGGAAAGACATTAAATTAATGCATATTTTTGTAAAGATATTTGCTTAAAAACAATCAGTTTGTTCAATCACTGAGTTTGTACTTTCTTTTAAATCAATAACAATATCTTTGCAACAAATGAAACAATCAAATCTGACCCCTAAGTGAAACTCATCATAACTCCACATAAACTGACTGAAATCACCATTATTATCTTGTTTTGCTTGAATTAAAATGTATTAGAAGCAGAACAACATCATTACTGTGTGTTAATACGTCTCTAAATGCATTAAAATATAATAGAAAAGACAACTCAAGGATGTCTAACACTTATTTTATCATACTTGGCGATTCCAAACTTAGGTTAACATTACCAAGAGCCAATAATAAAACATAGGCACATACTGGCCAGTTATTAATAACAGCGGGAAACATGACTCGCCATTTGTTGTTATTAAACATTTTTTCACAATAAAATAGAAGGAAAGGAAAAAATCATAAGCCAAAAAAAAATAATATGATTTTTGTAACAATTCTTTCCTGATTAGCATCTTTAAAGTGGCATCTTTGCTTAAAGTAACAATAGAAAGTACAACTACAGCTTCACTTTTTGGAGAAAAAGTACTTTTTAATACAGCCATTGCATGTGCATGCAAGTTCAGAATGACAAAGCAACTGAGTTAACTGAGTAAATAAACCAGAACATTTTCTTTGTTTGTTTCAGCGCAACATGAACTCATCTGTAAGTTTGTCCTCATGGCAGAGACACCCTTCAGATGCATGTACGCTATGACCGTCACTTGATATGTGATATCATCAAAATAATTCAGCTGCCTAAACAAACCAAAAAAAAAGTAAAATGTCTGATTTTGTCAAGTAATAATTTGAGGGAATTTGCATATTTGTTTTTTATTAATGAATGTGGGTGCAACTTTGTCTTCTTCTCCCAGGCCTAGCAGCTGCTGACTGACGATAAATGACCTCATCTTCTATTTTGCAAACCAAGTGTATGTAATTATAATGAACGTTGATCAACGAACATCCTGGATATGTTTTGAACTACAAATGAACTTTTCCTGTCAATTCTTTCTCCTTTCTTTTTAAAGTCACAATTGGATCATTGGAATTTACAGTGACTCAAAAGAGACATTTTTGGATCTTTTAACTGTATGCATCAAGTCAGTTTGAATTCTCAACCTAATGGTCGTCTTTGGATCCCCATGCAACACGCCGGTGGACAACAGTAACAATTTTGTTTTTGTTTTTGGGTTTTTTATGGAGCAGTGGCTGGACAGGAAAGGGGTCAGAAAACGAGAAAGGGTGTGATAGGGTGCAGAGAGTTCCATGCTGGGATATTAGTATTTTTAATTTTCGTATTTAGTATTTAGGATATATAGTAACCATCTCAATGGACCAAATTTTAAGACCGAATGTGCCTGACGCCTTTACTCTGGGCACTGTAGCTGGAAGACTGGGCCACCTGTGACGGCTTTGGCACCAGCTGGGGTAGCACCCGTTACTCAGCAGGTCTTTTAATTAAATTCTTAATTTATTTATTATGAGAAATGTTTTAACACCTGTGTCTGCATGTGTGCTGACTGGCTTGCTTTGTTGTTTAAACTGCTGCTGCTGGTGGACTGGTTCTTGTTCCCATATAAATGGAAATGAGCGCCATCTCTCTGTGGAACTTACCCCTGTGGCTAAGATTTCTCCGTTTCTCTCGAAAGCCACAGCAGTTACATCAGCGTTATGAGGTTTGAAGGCCTTTTTGAGGCGCAGACTAGCGTCTCCTTTCAAGCTGCGACCTGTGGCCACATCAAGGCTCTGAGGGTTGTACAGATCCAGTAAGCGGACTACGCCATCCTCGAAGCCGACCACCAGTAAACCTCCACTCTGGTTGACCTGAAGGCACACATGGCAGCTGCAGACGTCATGCTGTCTGTAAAAGACTGATGCACTTCTCCATCATCACGCTTACCAAAGCTGGGGCCCAGCACAGAGTTGTTCCACCCCGGTTAAAGTGAATGCTGCTCACTTCTCTCTTTGCCAGGAAGTCAAAAACTTTGACTGTGCCTGCACAGCATCCAAGTGGAAAAATGAATGTTGTAATGTTTTGAGTTCTTCTGGCGACTGGAAGTTAGAAGTGAAGCAGAGCGGAGTGTGAGCTTACAGTCCGTAGCGGTCGTGGCCATCAGATGTGATTTCTTTGACACGTCCAGGCCCTTGATCGCCCCGGCATGGAAAGAAAACAGTCGCTCTGGATCAGAAGCCTGGACACATACAGGTCATAGACAACGGTTCAGGGAATAGTTCAGGGAACTAACAGGAGCTCAACTCCTCTGAAAAGCAAGTAAGCTCTCTGAAAATGAAACGAAATGTGAATTAGATGCACAGAGAGCGCAGACCTCTACCAAGCCATAAGATGACTCACCTGAGAAAAACCCCAAAGACCCAACCGCCCACCCAGTTCCCCTTATATTGAAACCTCCTGGATCCCCAGATCCAGAATATCAACATGATCAGGCTCAAACGATGTTGGATTGGACCATAGCTGTTAGTAGAAGATGCGTGGTGTTTATCTCATCATGGCTGCACTGAATGCATATGTCCTCTACCCGAGCTACATCAGGGCCAGAATGACCCCCTCTGGTGGCACCAGGGGGTTTTTGAATAATGACAGGTTCTTGTGGTAAAAAACATTCCAGGAGCCAGATGGTGACCCAGACCACCCCCAAAATCTAATAAATTATTCTTCATACCATTTCTGAGATTTCTAAAAATGTCATCACAATCCGTCAATTACTTTTTGAGTTTTGAGACAGATGGACGAATGGACAGAAGTAACAGTGAAGCACAACCTCCGCTCCTTGGTGAAGGCGGTGAAGCCAGATTATAACATCATTAAATGGCTAGGAAGAGGAATTATGACCTCTTTGGTTTTCCATCATTGGCTTTATGCAACGTGTGTATTATCAGCAAAGGTACATTTCTATAAAAAATACACAATAGCTACTAATATGAAATATTACCAGTATTAACATAAATACTGTCATTTAACTCCACTAAAATAAATGTATTAATAACTACGTCATATTTGCTTCATCACTTTGGATGTCTCTGGTTTGGAAATGTCTCTATACTAAAAAGAAGCTGGAAGAAACTTACTGTGTTGGTGAATGAGAGATCCAGTTTCCAGATTGATCCCTTGGAATCCTGCAGGAGCACACAGCAGAGACACAAGGATCAAAATGAGCCTGAATCCTTTTCTACAAATACTCTTATTTAGAAACCTTCAGAGATTTTCCTTCTGACCTGAGCAAACCAGATGAAAGAATCGGGCAGAGAACTGCGGACCACAGAGGAGAGGCAAACATTGTGTCCCACCACCAACTCATTAATGGGATCCATCTCAAACCTGCGGCTGTCGCTGCTAGTTGTGTTGATCCTCTCAAAGTCCCATCCCTAGAGGGAGGGTTGCATATTGTGTTATGAAAACACAAAATATTATATTAATAATGTGTTCTTGTTGTTTAAAGTTTACATATCTTTTGAAAATAATTAGTGTTTATTTCATGTTACCCGGACTGCCCCATCAGAGCCAAATGTCCAGAGCTGACCGTCTTCCAGGGCAAATGGCTGTACCGTCCCTGCATGGCAGGTCTGTTCTTCACTACAGGAAACCTCCACTTTGACTGTATTTCCATCCCAAAGCAACAGGTTGCCCCTCTCTGTGCCTGATATCACCTGGCAGGAAGGGGTTAAGTAAGATGGACTCAAGCTTTGTTTACTCTTGTAGAGGATCTCAAATAAAATGTTTATTTAACACCTTAATGCCTTAATTCACAATTAGATTAAAAAAAAATAAAAGTAAGAAAACAAAAAAAACTGGAATGAAATCAAATGCAATTTAATATTAAAGAAATTAATAGCAATAAATGAAAATAAATACATGTTAATTAAATTAATTAATAAATAAGATTGATTATTTTAAAACTTTTTTAAAGGCCAAAAGCTATTTATAGCAAAATTGTAGCAATAAAGGGGTAAAGGTAAACACACCTTTCCATCAGGAAGCTCCACGTAGCCTTCAATATCAGTTTCTATTGTAGTCTCAAAATTACAACTGACCCCTTGGAGTTTGAGACCTGTGAATGTGGTGGTCATTTTCCAGAACCTGACAGAAGGAAGGAGAGTGTGTTTTACACTTGATTGACACCAGGGACAGCTTGGTGTAAAATTAAGACACTACATTTATTATACATATTTTTTGTTTTCTAGCTACATATTAATTCCATGCTACAGCACTCAGTAACAACTAAGTGAACTGGAAAAGAAAATTACTGTAACACAGGGCTATTCAGCATCTCTTACAGAAGGAGTAAGACTAAAAAGAAGATGCAAACATGTTACATTCCAGTCGAGCCAGCCTCTCTGCTGCTGGTAGACCAGCTGGGCTAACGGTCTTACCATCAGATTCTGAGCAGGAAAGCTACCTATAATGTAAGAACTCTAAAAAGAGGAACAATGTCCTCACAAACAGTCATTATCTGTTTTTTTAGACAGACAGCTATTCTGTGATGCTTTCAGTCTGACACGTCACCTCAGTGCCTGAGTTAAAGAACAACTTGGGACCTTCACCCTCACCAAAATGTGCAAACGTTAGTGTTACAACTGTACTTGGTCTATGTTCTGTCCAGTCCATACTCTGTGTTGTTGAACCTCTTCTCGACAAGGTTACTGTTTTCTAGTTGCAACCTGATGTCACAGAAATACATACACAACATAAATGAAGTATGTTTTTACATTTACAAGGGCTGTATTTATAATCTTGGCCTCGAAGGAAAGCTGAGGCACTTAATTCCTCCAGAAGTGTCAGAATCAAGATATGAGTTGCTCTATTAGTAAATACATCTGGAGCACAGTGGTTATCATGTTCTAAAAGAAGAATCACATTACTGACAGTTAAAAGGAAAGCAACCCAGCCCATCTAGGAATTACTAAGTAATATCTGATGAGGAACTGTGCAAAAAACTGTTTTTAAGTTTATCTAAGCTGTTTTCCACGTGTTTTACTAGAGATGTTATGCAGGAAAATATCGGCCGAAGAATCCAGGGATGGCCCCACATATACCTTAGAAACACCCTGAGGATCCAGAAAGAAGTGAAGCCCAATATGATAGAAAGAGGGAACACTTTCCTATAAAAGCTCCTTCATCTCCATGGAAGCTACCAGGACCTTCATGATTCATTACAAAAAAAGGCAGAGTCATAGGATAGTTTTATTTGGAGCTGGAATAAAAGTTTTCACCACAAAACAATAAAAGTGAGACATGAGATGTTGGCTCCTAGCTCCCAGAATTGGTTTTGGTCAGTGATGAGATCAACATCAGTAACAAGCTGAGTCTCTGCTTTCATATGATGTGTGGAGAAATAACCAGAAACTCTCAGGTGGACGGTGGCAGAGCTGCTCTCATGTTCAGATTGGTTATAATTTAGATGCCAGTGCTTGGTAAAGCCTCTTAGTTGTGTTTCTCCTTGTGGATCTGGTTTGCTTCATGTGAGGATCGATGCTCTCTAATTTGTACAAAGATCTTCTGTTTGTCACATGTACAGGCAGTTTTGTCAAGAACAGGTTAACAGGGGTGTAAACACCAAGTTTGATTTTAACACAATATTCTAAAAATTTTGTGAATAGCGTTTCGATGTTCAACTCAGGATCCAGCAATCAATATGATACAGGCTGATAACACCATCATTCAGTCAAAATCAGCTCAATCAGACACTAAAATGAAAACTGATTATTGTTGGATTCACCAGCAGGAGCATCAAAGACCAAGGAGATGATTACTGACTTTGGCAGGAAGCCCTCGCATCAGCCTGTCACCACCAACAGGGAGGGCATGAGGTAGTCACTACCTACAAGTATCTGAGTGGAGACCTCGATGACAAAGTGGACTGGTCAGCAGGGATGTGCCAGAGATGGCATTTTTCCTCAGGAGGCTCACAGGAACATGCTGCACATTTTCTACCAGTCTGTTGTGGTGAATGCTGTCTGCTTTGGAGATGCATGTCGGGATGGCAGGATGACCACAAGGGACAGTAAGATGGATAAATAAATGTGTGTCATGGGGTGGAAGGTGGACTCTGTGGGAGCTGTGTTAGGGAGTAGGATGATGATTCTACTGCAGGGCATCTAGGGCAACTTCAGGCATCCTCTGTATGACACAGGCAGATCAGCAGAGTAACCATAGCAACAGGCTCCTCTGGTTGTGCTGAAGAACCAAATGGTTTAAAAGGTCATTTGTCCCTCTGCCATCAGGCTGTTCAACACATCTCTGAACTGAATTATTTCATAGTTGTGATTGTTTGTGTGATTGTGTTGGATGTGGGTCACCAGAATTTGTCCTTTGGGGGATACATTTGGGGAGTCTATCTATCTATCTATCTATCTATCTATCTATCTATCTATCTATCTATCTATCTATCTATCTATCTATCTATCT
>JBBBVT010000020.1:22062476-22078302 GCA_037177035.1 Craterocephalus eyresii | reverse complement strand
CTAAGCTAAAAAGATGGGTTTTGAGCCTCTTTTTAAAAACATCAACAGTCTCTGCAGCCCTGAGGCCCTCTGGCAGGGCGTTCAACAGGCGAGGGCCATAATATTGGAACGAGGCCTCGCCGTGTGTTTTGTTCCTAGCTTTAGGAACAACCAAAAGGCCGGTACCAGAGGACCTGAGGGTTTATATTCTAAAATATCATTCTATAATATCATTATAAGTAGTTTGTCATATTGTGAGATTGTATCATGGTATTATAAGCATGGATTATAACAGTGCAATATAAGAAAGACAAAATAGCAACAAGTGTTAACTTACTTGTACTAACCTGTCCAATTATTTTCAATGTAAAACACACCTTTGTGTGTGTGTGTGTAGATGTAAAATCATCCCTGCCATCAGTGTTAACTGCTGTGAAACAGATATTGGAGATATGATTTATTAGTCGGCTCACCGCAATGCTACCAATTCCTCCTCCGCTGCAGGAGCGCAAGAATCTCTGCTCCTTGGTGGAAATATCCAGCAGGACCAGCAGGTTGCCCGCAATGAAAATCAGAGTTCTGTCATCCAGCACCTTTAGGTTCCCTCTGCGCCCGCTGTCATACCCAAAGGAGTGACTGGACGTATGATGAAGGATCAACATTACATTCACTGATGCTTTACAAAAGATTTGCCTCAGATAATTATATTATATCGCGAAATAATAATACTGATAAATATTTTCTTCTTTAACACTATTTTTTGTTGGTGAAATCTTCGGTGGAACAACAAAATTAAGATCCTTTTTTTCCTTGGTATTAACAGAGAAAGTAAAACATTTTTGACAGAAACATTTGACTTCAAAAAAAGGATACCAGAGATGTAGAAGGTTTTCTGGGATTTCAGAGTCGGGTGTGACGAATGGTCTGGAGTAAAGATCCTCATATTTGTAGTACATGTCTATAGGAAGCTGTTTCTTTGGTTTTTCCTCACAGTCCTGTTGTATCTCCATGTGTTTTCCAGTACCTCCTGTAAGGAAGGAGAACATTGAAAGCTGGTTTTAGGCACCAGAGACTTCGCTTATAAATCAACCCTCTAAAAACCAATTAATATATGAATGAAGGCTGTTCAGAACTACAAAAACACCGGTCATGTTTCTCAGACTCAGACTTCCATATTACCTATAATATAACTATTTTTATGCTATTTCCAGATAGAATATATTATTGAACTAACTGCCGTGTTAGCATCAGTGGTTAAGCTAAAATTACAGCAGTTCAGATATTTTAATTCATTTCACTGATTCAGAAGCACACTGTTATGAAAAAGTAAGTAGCTATCATATTACCTTCAGTTTTTTCTTGTGAAGCTGTTTCTGTTCTCTCATCCTCGTGAGAAAAATTACTTTTGTTTTCATCCGACATTTTCTCGTATCATTTGTTTCTCTGCTTTTTAAAAAATCTATCAAACAGAAAGCGTAACTGTAGGATGAAAAACTTAACCAAACTATTTCCGTATAGGGGAAAATGTGACAAAGAATTTCATTTGATGTTACCAGTTGTGTTTTGTGTTAGTCCTCAAAATAGTAATGCAAAAGTGATAGTTGTCTCTAACTAATTTAGCTTTGTTACACGTTGCCAGGCAACGGGGAGCTGCTATTCTCTGCAAAGCATTGTGGATGATGCGATAATGTAGTTCTGGCACTTTTTGCCCTGTAACTGCTAAAACTGGGTAAAATTGATATTGCACAAATGCGAGGGGAAAACCGAACAAAAGTAACTTAACTCCCTAAAGTCTTTTATTTTAGAAAAGAAAAAGAAGAAAAAAAGAGTTCCTCTTTCTGTAACCTAGGCAACGATGTCTGTCCCTTTAACGTCACGTGTAAACAAATAAGGCGTCTTCGGAGACGGACAGAAACAAGTACATTGGGCTTGCAATTTGGCAATCTATATGAAACTGTATTATGACAGCATTTTCTGTACAATGAGAGAAATATTTAAATGGGTGGATCTATAAACATATTATCCAAACATGAGTTACCAATAAAGTCGAGTCGCAAAACGTCACAGTTTGCGGCAACAATGGTTAAATCTGATTGGACGCTGTGTGCCGTAAATCGTTGTGGTATCAGAACACATGGGCGCTAGGACAGCGTGCAGTCCAGCTGTAAGTTCGTCCTGTTAAAATAGTTATGTTTCTATATATTCTTTTGTTTACTAATAGTATACATTATTCTTTATGTCGTTAGTCTACCAGCTTTGATTAACTAAGCAGAACTAAGCTAATCAACACGATGTAATCTCGCATTTTAATGTCAACATGAAGTCACTACCAGATCAACTGCTTGTGTATGCACAGTGTCTTTGTATTATGTTTTTCCTCTAACTTGGCTTCTGAAGCTTTTTAGGTCATATATTTATTATGCTAACGGAGTCATTAATACTCAGGTTACCTGATTCTGATATGCGCTGTACTGAAATGTTATGTGCATCCACGGCTCAAGCTTACCAAAATAAGCCTGTGGCTACTTGGTTTATGGAATATGTGAAGGTTTTTGTAAAAGTTTCTTTATGCGTTTTCTTTCGGTTGTTTTGGTTACAGTAGTTCTCTGAATCACACATGAAGATGGAGGCCAAACACAAGAAGCCCTTTTCTCCAAAAGCTGGGAAGGCGCATAACCAGAAAGGAAAAGGTAAAGCACGTGTTGCATCAACTAGTTTCACATACAATGTAGCATTTAAGTAGATTTATAAATATCTTGCTCTGTCCAGACTCCGTGGGGCCCAAATTTGGTGGTAAACCAAGCGGCAAACCAGGTGGCAAAAGGCCCTTCAAATCATTCAGCAACACAGAGAAGAACAGACCTGGGAATGGTGGAAAGAAAGAGCACAAACCAGCTTTTCAGAAAGCTGGGAAAAGGCCACTGGGCAAGAGAAAACAACCAGGAAGTGAAGGGGAAGATGAAGGTAAGAAAATATTGTCCATAATAATTTGTTTAATTGGCTTTTATTTATTTAGTTAGTTAAATTGCTGTCCTGGGAGTCTTTTCTTCACATGCAGAAGTTGTGACTCCTGTTGTGTTTGCGTCTGTGATCAGGTCCGATGGCTAAAAGGGGGAGAAAAGGTGAGTTTAAAGGAGAGAAGAAGAAGATGACAAAGGAGGAGTGGAAATTTAACAGGCAGCAGAAGAAGAAGGACCTGAAGAAGAGCAGGCAGCAGGCAGAGAGGAAGGACATGTTCGAGATCATCTCGCAGTCTAAACATGTGTGGGAAAACCTCCGCAGGTACAAACACCGTCATGCTACATTCACCCGTGTGATACCATTTATACTTCAGATCACAGATATATTAAATAATCTGCTGCTTCAGATGAGTTTCTCTATGGCCAAGCAGATGAAAACATGGGATCTATCACCTCTTTGTGTGTGGATGGGTGAAAGAAGTAGAGATTAAGACCCTTCATGACAAATCCTGCAGTTTTTGGTCCATTAAGAAACAACCTTTTTCTCTATATTTTTGTGTAAACAATCTGTGACCACTGTGTTATGTTCTGGATTCTTTGTAGGAGCCCAGTTTGTCGTTTGTAGGGCATCTTGGTGAATGAATGAAATAACATGAGCTCAGCTTCAGCGTCGCCATCAGTTTCTACTTAGCAACTGCACTGTTGATGAGTAAACCAAGAAAACAGCTACAGTTTTTATCAGCACATGAGTTTTTATTTACCCCAGCATAGCAGCAGCCAGCAGAGATGGGACCTAAATAACTGACTAACAGACCTTTAGCAAGGTGATAGCTACAAACCCACTAGCTACTGATGTGACTCGGCTGCTTTGATCCCAGCGGTTTCAGCTCATTCTTCATTTCCACCGGGAACCCTGAAGTCTCCTTGATCTGTGTCATGATTTGAACAACCGGGACAACCAATAACACAAACATTAAGGTTTCCAGCAGTCAATATTGTTTTTTCAGTCTGTGGTCTACAAGTTCAGAAAAAAAAATTATATGATGTACAAGGCATATGTGAGGTCATGTATACCGGCTCTATGTTCAGTTTGTACTGAAATTGAAGGAACTTTGTTTCTTTGTATGTGGATATTGTACAGAGACTAAATTGTTCTGGAAAGAGGCGACGGTGATGATTAAGAAAATGATACACATATATTACTGGATCTTTTTAGGAATATATTGAAAAAAACCCACAATTAAGCAAAAGACATTCGGGTTTACGTGATTTGAATACCCACAATATCAATTTTGGACCTTAAAACTTTGGTTTTCAGACTCATTTGATGGTCCAGTGACACTTTCTACATCGCTGCACTGTGGCTGAGAATCCGACTACAGAACTTTCACATCCGGGCGCCGCCTGCTGAGTTTTGCTTTGCACATGCGTTACACACTACTAGTGAATGTAAACACACCGGTTGTTTTGAACGCACACCGTCAGATTCAGCAAAGAAATGTTTGAAGACAAGAAAGTTAGGAGAGCCAAAGAAGAGCCGGTATGGGTAGGATGCAGGATGGATGCTGAGTTAACCGGCGATATCGCAGAGAAAATGGTAGATGATGAATTGTGTCTCTTTAAGTTTCACTGTTGAAAAGATCTGTGTACACTGTATGAGAAGTCCACTGATAAGACATGTTTAAAACGACAAACACAAGCTCTGATAAATAATGAGGCGTACAGGAACACCTACACAGTCTGCAACACATCCCGGCTGCTCCGGCCCACTTTCATGTCCCAATGCAAAGAACCTGGAATTCATTTCCTAATAATCCTGGACTGTTGGACTTTATCCCCCTTTTTTTCCCTGTTTTTTCCTTTTAGCTGTGGTTCAGAAGACACACATGAGTGAATTTAACTGTATTTTTAAAGTGGGACCTGCAGTTTGTATGAAAATCAATGTTTTTGTCCACAGGAAGAAATGTGACGACGAGACGAAGAAGAAACTGATGAAGGAGCTTCATAATCTGGTCCGAGGGAAGGTCAGACAGGTGCGTGTGTTTTTAGTGGTGTAGCAGAGGAAAAGGTTCCCCTCACACAGCATCTAAACCAGTGTTTTTCAGTAGAAGTCTGGGTACTGGGATCTCTTCTCCTGGTTTTGATGATTTCTCTGATTCCTGCAGATGGCGTTCGCCCACGACTCGGTGCGAGTGCTGCAGTGTTTTATCCAGTTCAGCAGCCACCAGCAGAGACAGGAGCTGTTTGAGGAAATCAAAGGTGGGAACTTTGTTTTTCATCCCATCACTGTTCTGTCTGCAGCCAGGATGCTCACTGTTCGACGTCTTGTCCCTCCACAGATGATACCCTCGCTCTGTGTAAGTCCCAGTACGGCAGGCATGTGGTGAAAAAGCTCCTCATGTACGGGTGAGTCACTTTTCTTCTACTTCTTCTTCTTTCAGAATGAAGCTGGAAATCTACATGAAGTGTGAGTTCTTGGTTTTTGCTCCTCAGGAACAAGGAGATGGTGGCGGCGGTGATCCAGGCGTTTAAGGGTCACGTCAAGCAGATACTTCGTCACGCCGGCGCCTCGCTCATCGTAGAATACGCCTACAACGACAAAGCCACGCTCCCTCAGAGGCTCATGATCACGGACGAGCTGTACGGGAACACCTACACCGTCTGCAAGGTACACACATGCAAATGGCCCGGGGCCTCTAAGGCCGATCCAGGATAGAGAAGTGGCTCGTGTTGGGTTTCGTCTCAACATTTCTCCGTCTGTGTCCAGTCAGTCGTGCAGAACACGGTCGAGAAAGTGATCGAAGCGAACCCGGACAAGCTGAACAGCATCATAGATGAGATGAAGCAGATCATCACCCCCATGGTCCAGAAGTAAGACTTAGCTTCACAGCCAGAGCTGGTGTCATTTAAACAGAGTCAAGTTTGACTTCATTTCCTTTTTACTCCTAATTTTTCTTATTTATGTTTTAAAAAAAGCCTCTCTGTCATTTCTAAGATTTCATCTGTTTGGGTTTAATTTAGATATCCTGTTTCTTAAAAAGCTTCAACAAGATGTTTCAGTCTGTTTATTCAGCCAAAACCAGTCAAACAGTTTGGAAAAGACTGATCTCTGCTGCTTTTACTTCCTCGAGCAGAAATCAGTCTTTTCCAAACAGTTTGACTGGTTTTGGCTGAATAAACACAGGTAAACATCAGGTGCTGGTGTCGGATCTGTTCCTGCTCATCATCAGAGTCTGCTTCTTTCCTGGTCTGCTGTGTGTGGAGGAAAGACATCAGAAATGATCTTAGACAAGCAAGCATTGCTAATTTAACGTTCCTGACTCCCTACCAGTGTTTCCAGGAGGGGACGTCCCAGCAAGTCCAGCCCGAGATCAGAGAAACTACATCCCATACTGCCCCGGCCTCGGCTCGCATGAGTTCATACCATCACACTGATCCAGTCTGTTAGTCCGCTTCATGTGAGGATGTGTAAATACACAAAGGCCTCTGATTCGGATCAAAGAGCTGAGTTCTGGTTTGCAGCTCCGTGTTTTGCTCTGATGAGGCGGAAACGGGAGCATTAACCTGCAGATGAAACCGTTTTATTCTTTGTTGGTCTTGTAAATAAAAGCAGCCTGATCACAAACTCCGGTCAGGAGGGTCTGACTAGACCTGAGAGTCCAGACCTGAGCCTGTCAGACCTCACCGAACAGAAGCAGGATCAGAACGAGGAGATGACTAAAACTCCTCTGCAGCATAATAGTGATGAATTCAGCTCTTTCCATCGTTTTATTTCCTCCTGTTCTAATGAGGCGACTTGTGTTGCTGCCGTTTCAGAGAACAGGTGATCAAACACTCGCTGGTCCACAAAGTCTTCCTGGATTTCTTCCTGTTTGCCCCGGATAAGCAGAGATCGGTAAGCTACTGCAGATGTTTCCTGATGTTAGAATCCTCCACGGTGGTAAATGTGACACGCTTCCTATCGTTGTGGCGGAGCAGGAGATGATCGAGTCCATCAGGGAGGCCGTCGTCTACATGGCGCACACGCACGACGGAGCCCGAGTGGCCATGCACTGTCTGTGGCACGGGACAGCCAAGGTGGATCTACACACACACACAGCATGCCAACAGGCTCATGTCAAGCTTCTACTTTTTAGTTTCCTGTTCGGTGTGGGCTTGGTCATGCTGTGGTCTGCAGAACATCACATCAGTGATCACATGATGTACAGTCACACTAATTTATTCATCCCCTTCATTACAGAAAAGGCTAAATTCGTCATTGTAATTCAAATAACTGGAGACTGAAAAAATTAATGATGAATATAAATTTGCTAAATTATACTTTATAAGACAATAAGACATTGTTTTTTAATTTTATTGAATTGAAATATAATAAAAAACAAACAAGATAATCAGTCCTGGAACAATGAGAGCAGGTAGCTGATGAGCAGGGGGCCAGAATACCTGGGATAGGAGCTGAAATCTGATGGAGAGTTCCAGAAAACAGCTGATTGCAGTGATTTCCTGGTTTTTAGGAGTTGGTACATCCCTGTTGGACTTTAAAAAAAAATATATACCAGTACATCTTCAGTAAAACACATGTGGTTCTTTGTTTTACTTCCACACATAAAACATGAAGGGCAGTGGCTTAGATGGTAGGGCGGGGTCATTCAGTAATATGAAGGTTGGTGGTTCGAATCCCGCTCCCACCCAAGTCACCTGTCATGTCGTTAAGCCTGACACCTTACCCTCCAGTGATGGCGCCGCTGGTAAAACTGAATTGTAAGTCGCTTTGGATAAAAGCGTCAGCTGAATGAGTGTAGTAGTAGACATTATGAAACTACTCTGCCTGCTACAAAGTGGCCCTCAGGGACAGATAAAGATTTTTTTATGAATTTATTTGTTTTTATTATTTATTCATTATCTGAGTCATATCTTTTGAATTAAAAAAAAAAACCATTTTTAAACTGCACATCTTTAATGAAATTTTTTTTATTTTTATCATTTCCTCCTGCTTGGTGAACAGCGTGGTAAACTGCCATTTTTTAGTGGAAGTAAGACATGAATAAAAGATTTGAGAGTCACAAAAACGTTTTAGTTTCTTTCAGTTAAGAGTAATCAGCTACGGTTAATTATTAAATCCATTCATGTGTTTTATAAGCTCTGACTCCATCTCCAGTCCGGCTGTCTGATCCTCATCTGAAGTGCACATGCAGTCAGAATAAAGCTCTGGATGCTAGATCCTGTAGGATCTAAAACTGAGCTTTACTGATGATGTCTTTGTTTTAAAGCCAGTTTTTTATTTTCCACGTTCCAGGACAGAAAAGTCATCATCAAAACGATGAAGACGTACATGGTGAAGTTCGCCACGGTGAGTTGCCGGCATGGCTCCGTGTAACGATGGATCATCGCCCGGTTACACTGACCGCTTCACTGTCCTCAGGGGGAGTTCGGCCACCTGGTTCTGCTCGCCATGTTCGACAGCGTGGACGACACCAAGCTGGTCAGACAAGTCGTTCTCTCTGTGAGTGTCACAGGACTTTCCCTGCACCTGCCGCTCTGATGGATACGTGTGGAATTTAAAGGAAGTTTAACTCGCTGATCATAGACATCTGTGTCCTGCCTGTTCAGGAGATCTTATCGTCTCTGGACGAGGTCATCAGTAATAAGTACGGTAAGAAGGTCCTCCTGTACCTGCTGAGCCCGCGGGACCCGGCCCACCTGCTGCCGGAGATCATCAAGGTGTTGGAGAAAGGAGACGGAAACACCCACAGGTACCATCTCCAACACAACCCCCCTCCTTCCTGTTTCTGATGTCGTCTGGACCATGTCAGCGTGACTGGATGCTGCCGTGTGATTGGCTGATTATGTTCCATAGAGCCTTTTCATAGTTTATGCACACATCATGCACATTAACCGCACTGAAGGGCAGAAAGTGTTGAAACTGTTTAGTGAGATAGATGGTGTGTACGTCTTTACTGAGGAAATTAGTCAGACACACGAAAGCTGTGATCAAATCACTCAGATTTAAACCCAGGTAAACAAGGAATGTGCATTTACTGGTTTTCTGTTCGGAAATACCAGTAAACAGGCTGGATTCATACGATCCGCTGTGCAGACTTAGAGTGTGATGCCCCAGCCGACACTTTGCCCTCAGTCATCTGATCCAATGACACCAGACGTGGATTATCGTCCATCTGTGGACATGAATGTAGTGGAGAGACCTGAGTATGAGGTTGATGTTTGAAAACGTTGGATTTCTGCTCTTCATCAGTAAAAAAGACCAAAAGACCCGAAGGAAGGAGCTGCTGGAAGCCGTCTCTCCTGTGCTGCTGGATTATCTCCGTGACAACGCTGCTGCCATGGTGATGGACAAAGCAACCAGTGTCACCATCAGCGACATCTTGGCGTCGGCCTGCGGGGACCTGCGGCCCGCCATGACGGCTGTGGCTCAGCTGGCCAATCAGGAGCTGGTTCCAGGAGGGCGAGACGGAGAGGTGAGGCAGAGTTTGGTCTACGTCTGATGTCTTCGTTCCTATGGTAACCAACAACTGAATTAATGATAAAAAGTTCGATAGAAAGCAGTTTCTTTCCTTTCTGGGAAGTTTCCATCCGTGCTGCAGCTACTTTTTAGCTCCTTCAGAATAAAACGGATTCCCGGAGGAAACACCAGACCGGTGATGATTTTAAAGACGGTGGGAGAGTTGCGTGTCGAAGCGAGCCCCACCGTGTCTTCACTTAAACCTCTTTAACGTTACTGTGTTTCACTTCAGCTCCATGAAACTCAGGTAATGCTGAGTCATGCCTTTCTGCAGATTTTTTCTGTCAAACTAATGTCAAAGCATTTATGACGGGGTGAGAAGAAAATTCTTACTTCTCCTTATAAAATTGAACACAAGGCATCAGCGGGGATGTTTCACCTGATGAAATGTAGCGACTTTATTCTGATGGTTTTGATGTCTTTGCTAAATAATCCATCTCTCTGTGCTTGTCGTCTTCAAGCAGAAACCCCTGGAAGAGCTTTGGGGGTTAACAGTGTGATCAAACCATGTTCCGTTTCTCATGTTAGGCAAACTAAAACAGGAATATTGGGTTTTGTCTCTGCAGCTTCACATGGCCGAGCATCCAGCGGGACACCTGGTGCTGCGATGGCTCATAGAGCAGGACGTCATGCTGGCAGAGGCCGGCAGGGAAGGTAAGGAGACATGACCACTCCCTGTTCATGGATGGATCAGATCTGCTCTGCAGCCAGTTTTTCCATCACCTTTCTTTGATCTTTGCATGAGAAAGTGTCTGCATTGCACAAGAAAGCTGGTTAACAAGAGTAAAGCATCCAGCGGGTAAGGAGGTACAGTTGCAACCGAAATTATTCAACCCCCTGAATGTTTTGCACAGTTTCAGAAATTTTCCAATATTTTACAGATTTCCTATGTAAAATATTAACAAACACTGAATCTGGTAATATGACAAAGAGTTTCAACTGTTTTGTAACAGTTTGCGAAGTTTGGGTCAATTTGAATGATTAGGTTAGTTCAGAATTATTCAGACCCCGGGAGAAGGGCTCTGGTCACAGCAAATATCCAGCCAGTCCTATGTTAGAACACCTATATTGCACACAAGTGTGTGTGCAGAATATCTGCTGGCATATTGACATCTTGTGAAGGCTTATAAGTCAGATTTTATTCACTTTGGTGTCACTGAGGGTTTCTGAAAGCAAGCAAATTGCCTAAAGTAAAAGAACTTTCTAAAAAGTTGGAAACGGAGATCATTGCCATGCACAAACATGGTAAAGGTTACAAAAAGAGACCAAAGGCACTGAATATACCTCGAGACACCACTGGCAGCATTATTCAGAAGTTTAAAGGCAAAGGAACTGTGGAGACGTTGCCTCGAGACAGTGTTTGTTAATAGTTTACCAAGGAAATCTGTAAAATTTGTAAAATTTCTGAAATTGTGCAGAATGTAGAGGGGGTTGAATAATTTTGGTTGCAGCTGTAAATGCCGGACAGGGATAGGATACATCGTCTGTAAAGTCAAATAAAGTCAAATAAAGTAGCGTCATGGAAAGAAAAACTCAAGTTTTATCTAACAGTCAGAGATGTTTTCTGAAGCCCCTCTCACCCCTTTAAATATCTGCAAAATGGTTTAGTCCAGACCTGGAGCAGGCGTAGACTCCTTATAGTGTGATCTTACAGACAGAGGAGGCGGTGAAAAGTAGGAACAGGCTAGAATTATTTTTCTTATTAAAATGGATTGGCTAATTAAATAATGAAGTCCTAGGGTCATACCATCGGCCGGGAAGATGTGCAGCTTGTAAGTTATGCATTTATCCGGTTCACAGCAAGCCGGAGTCACTGCAAACACGACTTTGAACATTTAATGGAGAATACATTCTAAAAACAAGCACTAAACAGTAGAGCCCTACATTTACATCATCCCTGGTCTGATTCTGCATCACTGTGTTGTACGGCCGCCTCCCAGACCAGCCATCAGTCTTTCTGATTTTAAGGAAACTCAGAAAATGTCATCAGTTACTCAGAAGGAACCAATAGCTTTCCAATGTGCATTACCTATATAGGGCCACGCCATTTTTAGGTTCGTCTGAATGTCCGAAGGAAAAAAGTAGTGCACTCAAAATTACCCACAATGCATCTGGAAAAGTAGTGAGCATTGATGGTCAAAATAGTCTACAATGCAGGAGCTAACATGATATGTTGCTAACGTAACAAGCATCATCAGTTTGTGTCGGTAAGAAGATGCTAAGGTTTAAAACTGGCCCCATTCCTCCGATGGAAGAAAAATAAGCAAACTTTATATCTGCAACAAAGAGAATATAACACAAGTTAATATAATACATTTTGTCATAGGACTTGCATTTGAACCGACATATTCAGTGCAGTGTCCACGGTTGCTGTGGCAACAGCTGGTAGTCACATGATCTGCAGCATTGAGAAAGTAGTGAGCTTCCTGTCCGATATGAGTGCCTTTGTAATGAATGAGGAGTCGGGGCATAGGTGCATGTTCAGACAGCGACCAGCAGGTAACCTAAAGCCTCGTGACGTAGGAGGAGGATGAGGAAGAGGAGGATGAAGGGTCATAAACCAGCTTGTGTGAACGAGAAGAACCCTTTGGTTGTGTCCTGGCTCAGTCCTAAACGGATCCATCTCTTCTCCCGGTTTACCTCTCAGAGCGCTTCGGCAGGATTCTGCTGGACACGGTGGGGATGGAGAAGATGAAGAGCTGGGCGAAGGTGAACAGGGGAGCGCTGGTGCTCTGCAGGTCAGTGTGACTCATTCAGAGCAGATCAGGGTTTAAATAAAACCTGACAAAAACCGACTTCCTGGGTGTTTGTTCGCAGCCTTCTGAACAGCTGTGACAAGTCTGTGGCTGCGGAGGTGAAGGTGGCGCTGGAGTCCGTCCAATCAGAGCTCAGCAGCATCAGCGACAACAAAGGAGTGGAAATCCTACTGGAGAATCTGAACAAGTAGTTTCAGCTTCTGACAGACTGATGGTGGTAAAAGCAGCAGCAGCAGGAGTCGGCCTGGCAGCGGCGCGGGGATGTCAGCCTCACAAGGATGGACTGATGAATCCGCACGGAGGAACTTTACAGGATCATTTTTATATTGGAAAAAGCAAAATGTCCAGTTCAGTCTTTGTAAGATTTTATTATGTTGATTAAAAAAGTTGTATCATCTGAAGAGAAAGTGTTATAAAATAAACATTGTGAATTTCTCTATTTAATAAGTTGCTGTTTAAACCAAAGAACATGAAACTCCCTCTAGCAAATTTTAAGTCTCATATAGAAAGAACAAAAACCTTCCAGCTAAATGAGACGGATCACTTTCAGGTCCGCCCTACTGGTACAGGGTACCTGGTACTTTTATTTCCCGGTGTGATGAAGCCAACAAGCTGATGGAAACCTTCCTCAGAGCTTCTGCTCCATGTTAACATGACAGCATCACACAGCTGCTGCATCCATGATGAGAATCTCCCGTTCCACCACATCCCAAAGCTGGAATACTGGACTGGGATCATCAAATCAAACTTTATTTATAAAGCGCTTTTCATGCAAAAGCAACACAAAGTGCTTTACATAATATAAATGAATGCAAAATTAAAAGAAAAACATTGAACAAAAACAAACCATTCACACACCCAGTTATATGACAAATTAAACACAACTCTCCCTCCACCCCCACCCCACCCAACACACACACATTCTTCTAATTTCTGTCTCTGGCTTGGCGCTGCTGTGAGGAAGTGGGATTTTTTTGGAACCAGTGCTTACTGGACTTCCCATTTCCGTCCAGTCCGCCCATCTTCTGACCTAACCAAGCATGCCCTGTTCCAAGTTCATCCTCATGATGCTCAGGTTGAACATTTAAGTGTCTTCACCATGCCAATATGACTTAGATTTGATGGGGGTTATTTTTGTGAATATGTGATTCAAAGTCATGCAGATTAAAGGGGAAGAGGCTCGAACAGAAGGAAAACTTAACAGATTCAGCTCATTCCTAAAGAGAAGAACCAGTCAGAGTGCAGGAGAAACGTATACAATAAAGACTGATCCAAGACCGACTCCCTCAGTACCGTCCAATGATAAACACAGACAAACTGACCTGTAGGAAGAAGCTGCTGGGATTATCTGTTCAGAGTGTTGCAGGTTTTTGTTTTATAACAAAACTTAAGCTACAGCTGGTTCAGGAGCAGATTAGATCCATAATTCAGAGCACTGAGTAGCAAATGCTAGCAAATCTTCAGAGGTCAGAAAGAGCAAGGATTTATTTTTATATAAAGCACTTCCCTCAGCAGAGTTTCAGACACAGAAGCCCATTAAATGATGAGGTCAGGAGGTGGGAAAGAAACCAAACATCATTTTCACCCTGAAAACCTGAACTCTGCTTTATGTACTTCTCAAACAGCGACCCGGAGGTCTGCACAGCTGGATGGAGGAAGGAAAGAGACGGGTTTATTACAGAGGGCAGATAAACTGGTCTCTGGTCCAGATGGCGTATTTCCGTGCCGTTGTCCTTCACTCCTGAGTCCAGGATTACATGTGAGCTTTACGGACTGATGGACAGATGAATGGAGGAGAAGACTGCTGGTGATGCACTGATTAAATAATCAGAAGATGCTCCAGGCCGCTGATTAACCGGATACAGGAGATGGATAAAATAATGCTGCACGTAACACTCCTGGTCCTGCTGCTGGACTTCACTGAGCTCCAGACAAGCCAAGCCTTTCTCAGCCTCCTCGCTCATGTTTCATACAGATGTTAGAGGATTATCTCATTTACCTCTAGTGAATTATGTGAAATGGTTAAAGCAGCTCACATAATAAATTCCTGCAGCAAAACGAGGTAAAAAAGGGATTTAAATAGCTTGTGTGGGTCATTTATTACAGGAAATATAATTTATTGTGGTTATTTGCAGCAAAATGTTGGTATGTTATCAGAAATCCGAACTGAATGCGTCTGATCTGTGCAGCATCCTGTTAGGCTCAGAGATATTAATCAGTCTGGTGCTTCAGTGACTCTTAAACTGATCCTTTTTTTCTTAAAGAAAAAAAGCTGAAAACAGTGAAAGGGAAGAATGCTTTATTTTTATTACACTCTGTTTATATCAGTAAACAACAATCTGGAGAATGTTTTTATATCGGACATCAGATGAGATCTGATGGAAAAACTGACCAGTAAAATGAGACATCCAGACTGTTTGCTGGAATCTTTCTGTGCATAACTCAAAAGTAACTCTAGTGAGTGTCTACTGTTGTTTTGCTGCTTTCCCCCTCCTGTGTTCAGTGTGAGTCATGGGGAAAAGCCTGAACGGGACTCCATCGTAGCCCCAGGACTCATTTCAGACCTGATGCCAACGAGGGCTAATTCAGCATCCGTCTCTTCTTAGAGCTCTCTCGCTGAGAAAAATCAATGTCGACTCATCTCTTGCCTTGCGACTATCAGTTTTTTTTCTTTCTTTTTAAATTTATTTCATGTCTTTGCTGATTCAGCCATGGTTCGTGTTTAAATCAGCTGGTGTGTTGAGATCCAGTTGCTAGTGTGTGACGCAGTGCAGATCTTCTATCATTACCTGCAGGGTAGCATAATGAGCAGATGTGCGCAGTATGTAATTACTCCAGATGTGATTGAGAGCCATCATACAGATCACAAAAAGGAAACAGAAATTGTTTTAAGTGATAATTGCAGGACTTCACGTTGTGCATTTTATTTACATGCTTTGTATTTTATTAATGTTGGGGAATGCAGTTTTGCATACACAGTGAGGAAAACACCAAACATGGAGAGAGAGAAGTCTGGGCTTCCTGCTGAGGCTGCTGCCCGCGACCCGACCCTGGATAAGCGAGAGGATGGCTGAATGGATAAAATGAATGAATGAATTTATAAATACACAACCTAAGCGTGTTTAAATAAACTTGAAATAGAAAGTTGTTCACATTCTCTTTATATTCAAGTGTAGGTGTACGTTGATCTGACAGGTAGTCAGTAAAGTATCATGTAGTGAGTGTGCTGATCTGACAGCATATACTAGTCTAACAGATATAGCTGTCCGTTTGCACTAAGCGTTCTGATCTGACAATATATGCTAAACGGATATAACATCGGTGTTCCAACATTTCATCCTCCTTATGTCTGCACATACACATATCACAAACATGCTGGACCCGTGAGGCTGTGAGATAATCTAATAACTTTCATTTATTTCTATGAAAATATGTAAGAATAAAGGGCGTATACATAATGTATTATTCTTAAAGCCTTAACAGAAACATACTTTCATTTATAGCTTTGAGGCATCTACCGTCAAAATGATACAAGATAGCATGCACAGATGTGTCATTTACACTCGGATCATCCTACCCTTCATGAATAGGTTAGGTAGCATACTTTTGTA
>JBBBVT010000020.1:22014267-22032073 GCA_037177035.1 Craterocephalus eyresii | reverse complement strand
GTGTGTGAGTGATTGTCTGTCTCTCTGTGTTGGCCCTGCGACAGACTGGCGAACTGTCCAGGGTGTACCCCGCCTCTTGCCCCTTGACAGCTGGGATAGCCTCCTTGACAGCTGGGATAGCCTCCAGCACACCCGCGACCCACTTGGATTAAGCGGTTCAGAAAATGGATGGATGGATGCAATAAACCAGTAAAGCAGCACAACAACACATCAGCTGGGATCATTTAGACCAGTCACCTGAGCAGAGGTACACTTGTATCCTCAATATTTCAGATCTCATGAGTTGGTCGTCCTCTGAATGTTTAACGTCCAGGCAGCAGGGTTAAGAAACCTAATTTCCTGACTCAGACTCTGGCCCGTGCCCAAACACAACATGGACCAAAATAACTCCCAATTCACTGTTGTGGATTATGCGGCACTAACCTTTAATACCTAAATGAACTCTCCTTTCAGGGAGCAGAGCAAAGAACCGGAGGAGGCCCTCAGGATAAAAACACCATGAAAACAAAACAGTAGAACAGAACATCCATGAATGAGAGAAATATTCAGATCCAATCAGACCTACGGTGGTCGTGTGAGAAGGTGGATGAAAAGAAAGAGATCCAATCAGATTTAGTCACCATGTGTGGTAAAGAGGAAGAATCCTTTTATCAAACCACAGGAAGATAGTGCAAATAGCTCTGATGCGTCATGAAACTACAGTCAGGTCCAAAAACAGAAGCACACCAGGATGTTTTCTCATTTCAGCTGTTTACCAAAACATTCAGGATACAGTTATATAATCAACCTGGGCTTAAAGTGCCGACTCAGCTTTCACATTCTGATGGGAGGAAGGGTTTAGGAATTACAGCTCCTTAATATGTAGCTGCCTCGTTGACTGAAAGGTCAACACTACTGACATTTTATGAGCTGCATGGGTTATCAAGTTTTCATTAACCCAGAGGTGGAGTACTCCAAGTCAATCACCAGGTCTGCCTGATCAAGCATGATTTCATTCACTGAAGAAAAAAAATCATCTGAAGATGGCAGTACTGTAAAAGCCGAGCAGAGGAGGAAACCAAGTGTGGGGATGTCCCAGACTTCAGGCAGGTATTATATGCTGGGGATTCTCAAAATATTAAAAATTTACATTTTATTTATGGTGATTGTTTAATTACATTTGAGCTCCTGAAATGAGAACTACATAAAAAACATGGCTGTACTTCCCAAATGTTTTACAGGGTGTAAATTATGCCAGGAAGTCCCCACTTCAATTACATCTCAGTTAAATTTGAAAAAAAAACAAAACATGAAGTTGTCCTACTGTCCTAATATTTCTGACCCAACTGCAACAAAATGTCAAACACCTGAGAGGGAACAGCACATTTTCCTACTGTATCGAATACAGGAAACACCAGCGAGCTACCAAGTTCACTCCATGACAAGCCAGAGGTTTCATTTCATCCAGATGTCAATGACAACTTCAGGAAAAAAAAGGAAACATAGACAAAGCATCAGTCCACTTAATCTACCCTTTCATGACTTTCAGCTAAATCCAAACTAACTGACAATTTAGTGGCAAGATGGACTAAAACTAAAAAACAACTATGCAGTCAGGTTAAAGTAGGTCAGGACTGTACTCCGGTCATTGGTCAGTGGGGTTTGCATGCAGACACATTTAATCTGAGTCTTAAACAGATTTTTACAAAAATCACATCAGCAAGTGGATCAGAGTCGACTATAAACCAAAGCTTCTCAGAAGGCCTGATGTTCCACTTGCAGTAGAACTGTACTTCGTCATTGTCATGTCCAAATTAGATTTAAGAGAAAAAAATAAATGGTCATTTCAGTTCTACTTTGAATCTTTTGTGTTTCAGCACTTCGAATAAATTTAAGTTTTCTACAGACTGACTCATACAAAAGTAAACTTCTGACCTTTCATTGGACCAGCAATTATTGCTCCCACGCAAACATTGGTGCAGGAGTCATTTCTTGTGTAAATTACAGCCATTTTTCACCATTTCGGATTTTAAATGCAAATTCTTTGTATCAGATTTTACCTGCACATTTATTCTCTGGAGGTGTCTGAAGTCGGATAAATTGAAGTGAATTATTTACATGAAAGAGGATTTTTCCCACTGTCTGAACAGCAGTACAATTCATACTGACATTTAATATTCCGATTTGGGGAAGCGTAATCACTTCTGGCTGAGCCTTTTCATCCAAAAGAGAATTATTCAAAGTTCAGCAGAATGAAACTGGCATCATAAGATGTGCAGAGTGGGATTTAGAAGTATAAATCCACGTCAGCATGAAATGGCTGTGAAACAGTGATGTCCTGATCAAACTGCTGGATGCCGCCCCGGCCAGAGGACGACACCTCAGGGGCGGATCATCCTCGGTTTCAGGGTAGTGATTGATACTCTATTTTTACTGGTCTACAAATAACGCAGAGATTTATGTTCAGATGAGCATTAATAGAGGTTTTAAAAACTCACTGCATTCCTTGATGGGCTCGTCACTCCAGTCGGGACAGTCCCGGACCTTGTTGCACACTTTGCTCATCTCGATGCACTCCCCACTCCGGCACTTGAACTTCTCTGGCCCGTTACACTGAGTTGCTGCAGACACACACACACACACACACACACACACACACACACACACATTGACATGAAGCATAACTTACAAATACTTACATGAAAGTCCAATGTGACACAAAATAAAAAAATAGTCTTTCATATTAAACACAGGCAGACCAGCCCTCCCAGTTTTCAGGTGTAACTTGGCTAAACTAAAGAGAAGATGGAGTCTAGATAGCTCAAAATCTCATCCTTCCTTGGACTTCTAGAAAAATAAGCCATTGAAAGTTAAACATTGAGTTCTCATGTCAGCAACCGTTTCCTCTAAAGCAGAACCTTCAAAATAATCAAAACGGAGAAAAAACTGCTACAACTTCTATTCCAGCACTGTACTCATTTTGTGTCAGATACATTAGTTTATAAACACAAAGAACAAGGAATAACTCCAGGTTGCATCTCGTAAGATTAACTTTTTACTGATCACATAATTCAAAAACGCTCTGAATTTTAGCCCAGGGCCAGAAGATGCGCATGCAAGTACTTAAGTCTACATTAGGCTTCGTGCAGAGAGGAGCTGCACTCATCAGGCCCTTCAACAATGCATCATGAAACATTTTGAACCATCTCCTTGTTCGCATTACTGGGAAGAATGGACGAAGAATCTCCAGCCAGGGTTCTTCCACTGGGGGCTGATCTTACTCCAAATACCCAATTTTACACACTGTATGAAGACAAATCTACTGGGCAGTGTTTAGAGTTAATCTTTTTTGAAGAAGTATTATTTGGGACATTGAGTTTTCAGGATTAAATGTTGGCGGAGTCTTCTACATACAGGACAGATTTACAGAAGAGAATCTGAACTGCAGCCTAAACTAACCCGAGACAAGCACACAGTTTATTTTATGTGGAGGATGGATAAGCCAAAGCACTAAGGCTGAAGTCTGACCCAGACCATCTTCTGGGTCAGGAATGAGATCCTGCCTCATGTGGAGGAGTTCAGGGATCTCAGCCTGCAGCTCCACTCTTTCCTTATTTGCAAGCACAATCCTGACAGGTTCAGTGCAGCATCATCAATGAAGTAGACTCTACATCGGTCTGTCGTGTTTTAGGAGGAACCAGATTTATATGAGATCATGGATGAAAGCAGAGAGCAGTGCAGGCACGTCTCTGGACAAGACCCCAGACATGTCTCTTGTCTAGTCTGGGAATATCTTGACCCCCCCTCCCCTCCATGAACCCGTAGAAGTGACCGGGGAGAGAGGAGTCTGGGCTTCTCTGCTTAAGCTGCCACCCTCGTGACCCTGGATCAGCGGCAGAAAATGGATGGAATCTTAATTCACCCAAATCCCGAAGGGTGAGATTAAATGCCTCAACCCAACACTCACCCACAGGAGGAGTGGGAGGGGAACCAACCTGAGGCCTGGGCTGCAACACGCGGCTTAGATTACAATAAGCTCACAGAGGAGAGTTTTAAAGATCTTCGTTATGGTGGAGGTTTAATCACTTCATAACGTCTTCAGCACATCCAAAACTTCAGTCGGGGTTTCATCTGTTCTGACGGCCAACCAATCTGTTTGAAAATCATCTTATGCTCCCTGAACCGCTTACAGTCTGACCCCGATGAATCACGCCATCGCAGAACATGTCTGTGCCATCAGGAAGGAATAACCAACGCTGGTGTTTTCAGTAAATCAGCTGACCTGGTTTAGTACACGATGCTGCCAATACTAAAGACAGAAAATCTGCTTAGACTTATGGAAATATAATTGCTTCTTAATGTTGCGTCTGCATGTTTATCTTGTGTTCGAAGCTTTTCCACCCAAACAGATGTGTAATGTCCGTGCATGTATGCCAAAAATAACCCAGACAGACAGACAGACAGCTGCCAACATGAGCATCAGGTTTAAAATAAAGGTTTTTCTGCTTTAGTCGTGTCGTATATCCAATGCACAGCCACACTCAGACCTTCTGAAGGGAAAGTAAAAGCAAAGCTGTGGTTAATTAGAAGCAGTCATGTGTGACGCTGTTACCGTTTTTGCAGCCAGCTTCATCTGATCCGTCTGTGCAGTCTCGGATGCCGTTGCACTGTCTGCTGCCCAGGATGCAGCTTCCATCATCGCATTTGAACTGATCCGGCCCACAGGTACGCACAGCTGCTGAGGAAACGTGAGTTTAATTACACCATAGTCATGCCAAAACTCAGCGTCGGATACCAAAAACTTGCTGATGCATGTTATTGGGAAGTGTGGGTGTACGTACGACAGTTTTCTTCATCGCTGCCGTCCTTGCAGTCAGAATCTCCATCACACCTCCACTTCTTATGGATGCACTCTCCTGAGCGGCACTGCATTTCACTGGCTGAGCATTTGGCGGGCGGCGTCGGATGACGGCCGCAACGAGTCGGAGACTCGTCTGACTGATCCTTCAGGAGAAAGAGATGACAGTTTACCACTACGCTGTTTTACAGCTGTATGCTGAGATTCGGCCAAGCTCCAAAAAAGAAAGTAAAAACGACACCATTTTAAACAGTGTCTTACTTTTGTTTTGCAGTTTGAGCACCCTGCCAAAGTATGGGAACCCTAAGGAATGTGAGGCCCCATAGCCATGAAATCAGCCTGTTAGAGTGTTGCATCATCACCTCACAAGCCATAACCCTCTTCCAACCTTGTCCCAACTATAAGGAGTTCCTCCAACAGTTCTCTGAACATAAACATGGCTTAGACCACAAAACAGGAGAAGGCTATGTGAAGATTGATGGGCACACATTATGGCCCTCCTGCTGATCTCCCACCGGGGGTCCTACAGCAGGACCTGACATAACAGCGGTCCCAAATGAGGCTTGTATACTTTGGAGTCATTTGGGGGGGGGATGGGGTGTGTATAAAAAGATTTTGTTCTAACTGAAACCTCGGTTCAAAAGGATGTCTGCAGCTGAGTTAACTCCTTGCAAGTTAAAAAAGGTTTTTGCCTTCTCACTGATCTGAGTTTCTGCTGGTCATCTGGAGGTTTTCCTCCAATGCAAGATAAAGTAGTTTCATTTTAGTGTGATTAATAAACTGTATTTAAAAAGGAGCAGTGGGTGGCCACACATGGTCTAGAAGACCAGGAAAAAGTTCAGTGAATCCTGGAAAAGGAAATCAAAAGCCTCGTCTGATGGGCTTTCAGGTTTTTCTGTATGATGCAACACTGCATAAATAAGGCTTTAGACAAGCCGTCAGCAGAGCAAAACGTCTGTGTTCCCCACAAAGTCATCGGAAGTGTGAAATGTAATGTCTAAACAAGCCTGATGGATGGTGGAAGTGGGTCCCGTGGACCAATGAGGTTAAAGTAAGTCTTCTGTTGCAATAAGGTAGAAGGAAGAACGGTCTTGACTCCAGACAATTCTTAACAAAACCATGTGTTAACAAGCTGAAGATAAAAAGACTTTCTATAAATAGATAACGTGTCCTAGCACTTATAATCCTTAATGGAGCACCCGAAGAGGAACAAGGTGGTGCTTTCAGCCAAGCAGTCAGTCTGGACTTCAACAGCTTTAAAAATTTGGACATAAAAACAAAACTGGAAGACCTTTGCAAGGAAAGACTCTTGATTGGCTACAAGCATCATCTACAAACTGCAACTAGATGCCAACAATGTAGGGTTCCCAAACTTTTGCTTCAGCCCCCCCCTTACAGTATGTAAAACATAAGAAAATTTAGCTTAAAAACAGAAAAAGGTAATGTGTTCTGCATTTTTACGCCTTCTAGGGGTCAATAATTAAGACACATTTTAGTTTACAGCATATGAGCGCATCCGTTTGCAGCTTTATCGTCTGAGAAGGAATTTGGTATTTTTATCCAGAAGCCACACAGATCAGACTGCTGTGCTGCAGTCATTCGATTATAGCCTCCTTTACTGTCAGTTTACTGCCTCTTACAATAAAATTAATTAATGCAGATTATCTTACGGAGGCACCAGGAACAATTAGCCTTTCTGACTGAAGGGCACAACGAACAAACAGCACGATGGCCAGGTTCATACTGAACTGTAGGAACTACTACCGCTAGCTGCTGCTGGAGTAAGAAGCAGAAACAAGTGGGTTTCCCTAACAACCCAAATGCGTTTGTGAAGGAGAGAAATGGGCAACTGGGGACCTTTTTACTATAATTCCAAGTAAACATCAACCTCACAAGAATTACCAAATCCTACATTTCCTATGAAATGTGAAAACATAAAAGACAGACTTAAGTTCTCGTCCAGATGGCAGATGATTAACTACTTAACCTGAAAAAAAGGAAAGAGTTTCTCACACTTTCATCATCTAAAGTCACCGACTGATGTGGGAACAGAGCAATGAAACATGAGAATGTGCGGACCGGGTCGTAACACAGGACTGACTGAGGGGAAGCCAAAGTACCACCCAGTATTTAAGTATTTGTAAGCGTTATCGTTAGGATCCATCCTGTCAGTGAATAATTAAAGCCTCAGAAAAACAAACCAACATTAGTAGTTTTAAAGAAGCAAGTATTATTCCTACTGAAGAATGAAAAAAATCTGGATCAGGCTAAAAAAGGCACCATAGGATGGTGTCTCATGCAGCCATACATCCGTATTTGCCTTCTTTATGCATCCCACTGATGAGCACACCAGGGACAACTCGTGCTTCACTACTTCGTCCAAGGACATTTCAATGCAAGGTGGGGGCGAGGGGAATTAACTCCCTTCTGATAGTGGATCACTCCACAACCTGAGCCACAGCCATCTCAGTGTATGAAGCAGGCTGTAAATCAGGCCGTGGCACACAGGGAGTTCAGCTACAGATTGTGTGTCCTACATAACAAGTGACTGTAATGTACTTCTTACCCCAGCATTAATACTTGGCAGTGTTTCACACAAACATTTAATCTAGTTCAGTTTAGATAAGTCAAATGATATAAAATCCCTTTCCTTTCTCCACGTTAAAGACCATACTGTATATTTCTGCCACTCAACTCATCCCTAAAATAAAATTACAGAAATGAACAAACTTCTTCCTCAGCACTGAGCCGAATGCTTGGCTTGAAACCTAAAATTAAACTTAACCTGTGTATCTACTTGCAGAAAAAGCAACTAAAATGACAAAAAAACAAAGAACCCTGTCAGCACTGGCTGTGTACTGGGTAATTGTAGTCAGGACAGAGAGGATCTGGTTTAATCCTTGCACCTTCAAACCTACACTACAACCCTTTCACCACAGAAATGCTATACAAATGATCATAAAGCAATATTTTTAGGATTTTAATCCTTAACATGCCAGTTTAATTCATTTAACGAAAACAAATCTCAGGACTCTGGGACTTTGGTGGGGATTAAAGTCTTGGATATGTCAAACATTACAAAACAAATTTAGTTTTTTTATAAGGCATCAAGTACTCTTTGGGGGCCTGATGGCATAATTGTCCAAGCACAATATAACAAATACAACAGCTTTGCCTCTAACAAGTACATCTGAAAGAATCCAATAGAAAAGTCACATATCACAACTTCTTCCACATAAGATGCTGACATTAAAGAATGACTTGTTTTAAAAAAAAAAAGTAGCTGTAATGTAAGTGGCCTTGTTTTCATGTAGCACTTTTATATAGACGCAACATCCAACGAGACGCGAGAAATAGCAGAAAAACAAAATTGAACACGTTTGTCTGAAACCCAAAGTTCAGAAGAACTATGCATCTCTATGGCCTTAAGGCTCAAAACAAGTTGGTCATGCAGGTCTTCCATCAAACGTAATAAATCTTCTCTGCTGCTGACATGCTCAATGTGTACCTTCCTGATAAATGTTTTCATATAAACAACTGATCAGATCAAATTTACCACACAAACATGTCAGCTGGAATCTTTGACTAAAGATTTGTCCACGGAAACGTAGCTGATGGGGCATGTTTCTGTACAACTTACGGCTGGGTGTCACTACGAATTTCCTGAAATCGATCTGATTCACAACAGCCCGTTTCCATTTGAATAAAATCTGATTGTTGTTCTCCTGAGAGTGAGAACAACAAGCGAAAAATTAAACAGGAGGCAACATCATGATTAAGCTCGAGTCTGACTGCTTTGAGTCCAGCTGGACACAGGATCTGCAGAGTAGGTAGTGCTTTTTAAAGCGAAGCAGAGTTTGGGCATACAGGCGTCTTGTCACAACTGTGAACATCATTCACTAAAAATCATTTATCCTCCTTACGTGTCAAGTTTGATGCATTTTGAATTCTTAGCAGATAATCAGGATCAGAAGATCAGAAACAGGTTATTGCATCTCAGTGAGAGGAGCTGATTGAGGACAGAGGAACCCTTTTAATTGTGTATATTTCCTAAGATCTCACCAACCATCAGTAAGTCCATGAAAGTAAATTCTTTGTCACCTGAAACTTATTTAAAAACGAAAATTTAATCAACTTTAAACATTTTTTTCACAAACAAAACCCAGCTCCAATACATGACACTGCATAAAAATATTAATCCAGTCAAATCAATTTTGTTACCATTCTTTGACATATCCAAGCGTAAAACACTCTGAAGCTCGATCACCCTGCTGTTACAGAAAATAGTCCATTTGTGGGTTGTTTTTTTTTTATAAAGACAAAATAATCTGAATAAGTAGACAGGCAAAAGCAACTAGGGGCAGGATGAAAATATGAGACTCATGAGTGACTTTATAGCTGTATTTTTAGTTTGTTGTTTATGCAGAGTGTGAAATGCATCAGAGTGCAAGATGTTACAGAAAGACTAACTTTAAAGTTAACTTTACAGTTCATGCAAAAATTCATTCCACTAGCAACCGACAGTAAAAATACCTGGAGGATGACGCTCTAAGGAACCCCTTATAATAACCAACTAACCTCAATCCAGCTACATCAAATTGTTCCGGCAGGTTCAAACTGTTTGACATTGGTTTACTTTGAGCTTATTGATGAGGACAGATTGTAGAGGCTGAGTCATTTAACCCTTTAAAAGCCTCATTATTTGGCAGAGGACATTCCTCAGTGACTATGATGAATGTTCCATGTCAGCCACCTGGTCTGAGAATGTTAAGTTTGTTAACTTTTTCACTAGTCATCCCAACACTTGTTAAAAGATTGTTTCAGACTGTAATAATCTGAAGTTCAGACAGGGCTGTTGGTGTTTCTTACATGGCAGTCAACGTCGTCATCACAGACCCAGCTCGACGGGATGCAGGATGCGTTTCCACACTGGAACTCACTGGGCCCGCAGGACGACGGGCCGCAGTCCAACTCGTCGGAGCCGTCTCCACAGTCCTCCTCTCCGTTGCACACAAAGTTGCGAGAGATGCAGCGCCCGCTGATGCACGTAAACTCGTTCAGGGCGCAGGTGATGTTACCTGGATGGAGACAGGAACACAACTGAGCCTTCGATGCACATTTTCAGGACTTCCTGCTCAATCCATGTGTCATTCCTCATTTCCAGCTTTGACACAAAACTATGACCTCCACTGTATATAATAATCTCCATCACTGGTTAACAGTCCTGCTTTTATTCAGTTACAAAAACAAACCCCAGTAACCAAGGTCCTGAATCCAGAGGGAAGTCTTAAAGCCTTAAGAGGCACACTAAATGTGTCATGTGCAAGACGGGTTCAGATTTAATGTGGAAAAGAAATGTCTCCTTGTTCTCAGCAGCCAAAAATGAATGAGCAGCTTCCATTGAAGACTCGTGCCTACACATCCATATAGTCTCTACTGATCACAAAAAAAAAAAAGACGCACAATGGAAATGTTAAACAGATATTCCAGCACAGATGTCGAGTGGAGAACTAAAGCTGAATAAGCTAATTCAACGTTAACGTTGCAGGAAGATGAAGACTCTTTACACAGACATCTTCATGCTATAGATTATTCCAAACTGTGCAGTATAAACATGTTAAAAACACCCCAAACATGAAAAGTAACAGATCAAGCATATTCTGACTGACCAACAATTTGATACATTTTTTGTTCAAAAGGAAAAAATAGAAAAAAACACTTAAAAAATACTTTGATCTCACAATGCAAGCAGATCACAAAGACTTCAAACACCTTGAATGCAGCCAGCGACATCACAGAAAGTTCTGAATTGAAACAAAATTAAAAAAAAAAAAAACTTTCTACATTAGGGCTGTGCATCTTCACTGGTCTCATGATTTACTTACATTATCTTGTCAATTTGAGCTGATTCCACAATGCATCAATTTGGCTTATTACGGCACATTGTATTAACTGAAGAAAGTAACTTGCTGATAATCATGAACCCATTCATAATTGCAGAACAATCTGAATGTCCTGATGTTTACATGTAAACGATGTAATTTTCATGTAGCTCACCTTTACTATTCCATCGCTGGAAAATAAACATGACTATACTGCTACATTTTATTGTCAAAAATGGTTTCTTTCAGTAGAGCAGTGCAAAACATTTCTCATGTTCTCTGTCCAGAAAACATTTGCCTGTAAGCATTTTTATCAGTTTGTACTCAAACAGAATATTCTTGAGGTAAACATTTGATGGGAAGATCGTTTAAAAATCGCTTTACTCTGCATGCGAATGCCATCTGCTAGCTTGCCAAAAACGTATTTCCAACAGATGTTAGCCTCAAGCAAACTTATCAGTTTTTATACATTTTTATGTGTAATGTTCTGTAGTTTCACTGAGACGATCAAAGTCCTTCCAGTGAGATACTGAGGTATTTTCTTTGCTTCTGGTTAGTTTCAAAGTTTTCCCCAAGTAAAAGGTTTCATAGACTCAGATTTTTGCAGAGCTGTTGCAGCAGGCTAGACTATGCCACAGACAGGCAAGTGGCAGAACAGTTACTTATAATCTATAACATTTTGTTGTAATGCATCGTAGGAACGATTAAATTCAACACCCATATTCTAAACTGATGATGCGGATCGAGCAGAGGGACCAAAGGAGATAAGCGACAGAAGCCAATGAAAGAACCATTTTTCCCCTACCAGCAAACAAAAACTTGTTGCTTCATGATTTAGATTAAATATAAAGAACTGTACAATCATAAAATTTGAAATATCTGTATATTTAGTTGGATTATACCTCAGTTAACCCCTTCTTGTTGCATTTGGAAATCTGGGAATACAACATTTCTGTACTGTGACTGAAAAACTACACTTTCAGGTTCTTTGGGTAATATTCCAAGATGGTTTTCATTTCAACATTTACCTTTCATAGTTCACATTTGCAATTCCTGTTTACCTCCAAATTCAAAAGCACATCTATCATAAATAGTTCAGTTTTTAGCAATCCAGATTTGATGAATGTTATTGGGCCAAGTATTGATAAAGTAGGTTGAAGTGGGAGTGCAGAGGGAAAAAAAAAAAATTGCCTACTACCAGTTTTTGGTTTCTCAAAGCTGCATATCAAGGGCTAAATCTTTCTAAAATTGAGATGAGTTGTACCATTTCAGGCAGATCATGTCAAAAGGCAATGGGACCAATCAGAACTGAAGTCAAGTAATTTTTTTGAGCCATCGCGTGTTTATAACCAGGTCAGATCACACACAGACAAATAATAAACAACGCTGCACACAGCTAATAAAGCAGCAGATAAAGCCATGCTTTACTGCGCACATTACAGATGGCTGACATACAGGAAGATCAATACAACATTTCTCCATCTGAAATGAGCCAAACAGCCAATGTGCAGCCCACTTAAATAAATGCTTTGTGGCCTAGTCGCTCAGCACTCGAAAACTAAAGAAAAACTCATAAGATGAAGGAATTTCCCAGTGGATAACCTTAATTTCTTGTTTGAGTGTTGATTTCATTTACTTTATCTCCATTTGTCACGTCAAAATGTGACTTAATCTTTACCACATGAAAACGCTTACGCTTTTTTTAACCCAGAGAGTGATTTGATGCACGTTGCTTAATAAGTCTGCAGCTGTCGAATCACGACTCTATCCAAAACCTTCCACAGAATGGTGTTAAAAGTGAATTAGTAAAAAATGCCACGTTACAAATCAAATACAGTGATTAGATTAGTCCTTCCTGTAGCAGGGTTAGGGTTAGGGTTAAAATCCTGACAGAAACATCTGTTCCTTCTCTGTTACACTGATGCATCATAAAAATCCAGGCAACTTCAACCAGATATTCCCAGCTCAGTTCTTACCTGAGGTTTTAATTTTCAGCATGGGAACAAAGTCCAGACTTTCAACCAACAATGGGCACCATCACTTAATGATCTACACCATGATCACACACAACCTCTATCCACTGGCCCCTACCAGACCCATCATCATACTGGATACACTGAAAACACTTCCTCTAATGTGTGTTAGTGGGAGTTTGAGCTGCTTTCTTAGACAGCAGCATTCTCCTGCCATGAAGCACGATTCTGAGCTAGGGCTGGGCAATAAAATCGATTTCATAAAATTCAATTCAACTTTATTTGTATAGCACCAATTCATAAAGTCATCTCAAGGCGCTTCACTGACAATCAGTCCAAGTAATCCGATTGTCACACATTCATATATACTAGCCAATTGATAACAAAATAGCCTAAGGAAACCAACAGACTGCATCGAAAAGAGTCTTCGATCAATCCCCTTCTGAGCTGCTTCAGGCGACAGTGGGGAGAAAAACTCCCTTTTACCAGGAAGGCAAAACCTCCAGCAGAACCTGGCTCAGGGAAGGCGGTCATCTGCCTCGACCGGTTGGGGGTATCAATTCTTAATTGCAGTTTACAATTTGTTTGGATAGATCAGCATTTTCACTCCCTCCACATCCTTTAATAAAACACTCTCCTTGGGCTTCTTTAGTTAACAGCGAGCAAAGCCAAATGAAAACACATGGCAGCTAGTAAAGAACAGGTACAGGTGAATTCAAGAGGAATACCACCAATACAGTACTTTCAAAAGCAGGTCACTTTGTTTTTAAGCTAGTTTCAAGTCAATGTAATGTGAAGCATGCACTAATTTATATTCAGTATTGGGAAAACAGCTTCCTATAACTGGACATGTGGCAAAGTTAAATGTTACTGCTTACTATAAAAAGACCTGGCATTTTGTTTACCTGCGTATACATATGTATGCCTCATTCAAGGCTGCGATTTTGCGTCGCCATCTTGAAATGCGGTAGCCAAAAGGGACAAACTTGTTAGCAATGCGCGTTTTAGGGAAACAACCCACCCCCCGGTGTTGTTGCTACCACAGCTACTAGTAGCTGGGTGGGAGAGGGAGAAAGTAAACGAGACCGTGGGGCACACAATCTGTTCTTTTTTCTACTGACACAGAACCATTTTTACTCTTTCCCGCCTGAGAGGGAGATCAGAATACCACGAAAAAGAAAAAGAAAAATAAAAATAAATCATAATCTGGAGAAAACAAGAGTCAGGGTTGGCCACCCCTGGCTTAGACACAAAGACTCAGGTCAGCCAGTCCGGACCAGAGTCCCGATCAAACATGGAGAAGCAGCTTTTAGCCGTTATGGAACAAACGGCCAGCAGAGATTAAACTTTCCCCAAATGTAGAAACTTTTACACTCTGGTTAAAACATTTCTGTTCTCATGTCTCTATCGCTGCAATCTGCACCATATCATTCAACTTCTCTTGCTTTAATAGTTAAATGATTGTATTTTATTTTTGTGTTTAAAATGGGTTTTATTGTAATTCCCTCTTGCTTTCATGCTTTAATGTTTGAAGAAAAGCACTTAGAATTGATTTGAACCTGAAAATGTGCTATACAAATAAACTTGCATTCCAGAGCTTCTACGAATATATTCAGAAATTTGTGCATTCACAATAAAATTATAACAAAAAAAAAACCCTTTTAAACTGGAGTAGAGAGAAAACCTGTACACCTACCACAGTTGACCTCATCCTCTCCGTTGTCACAATCCTTCTCTCCATCACATTTCCAGGAGACGGGGATGCACTGGGTGGTTCCTGCTCCACAGCTGAACTCGTTTACACGGCACGTCCTCATGTCTAAACATACACACAAGTTTTGAGTTTTAATTCCCCTTTAATTCAGAAAAAAAAATTAATTCCACTTTGAGTGTTTGCATTGTCATTTTTTATCTCTTAATTACAGATGAAAATAATTCTGAATTAAACTTGACCCAAAGTGTCTGGTCTATTCCACTATCATTCTGAATAATTCCTCACGTATAACTTCATTCTGCTTTAATTCCTGTGGTTGTGCACATGTATGTTCCCTTGTTTTGATGAACATATACAATGCTTCCCTGACGAATAAAAGGACTCAGTCTGTTCACGTGAAAGTGTAGTAGGATGCGAGGGACTAGCTGCTGCTTCAAAAGTAGAATCCAAATCAAGAAAGTGAGTCGATACAAAGAAAATCATCTGGTGTGAAAACATTTACCAATTCCAGCTAAATTAAACTGGTTATTTAAGTGAAAGAAGTGTATGTCAGCATAGTTTAAACTTCAGCTTTGAATTCATCTTTAAAATACAGCGCCGGGCCGCTGGCCTTGGCCATGAGTTTAGTGGACCAACTATTGGTTAGTAAGTGACAAAAAAAACAAACAAAAGTACTTGAAATCCTACTAAAGGAGGTAGATGTGATTGTTCAAGAGTGTAGGAAACAAGAAAAAGGATAAAACCAGCAACATGAGTCAGAGACTTGAACAGTTTCAGTAGCTCCATTTGCTGTAAAAGCAGATAAAACAAAAAACTTAGAAAACCTCCAACTTTTCTGTGATAAAACAGTGAATAGATGAGATGGGTACATCTACTCAGTTTAATATCTAATCAGCCAATCAAATGGCAGGAAGTTCAAACATCTAGTAATGAAGACACGGTGAAGATGTCCTGACGTTCAAACTGAGCATCAGAATGAGAACGAAAGAGGATTTATGTTTTTACAGGGATTTTCACACACAAAAAATTATGTTCTGTGAACAGGCCATGTAATCCCTCGGGGTCTGATGAAAACAGAATATCGTCACAAATAAGCACTAGTTCCAAACCAAAAAGGTATGCAGAAAATGATCTCTGAACACAACATGAAGCAACTTTGAAGCAGATGGCCCTGGATCAAGGCTACAGGCTGCTGCTGGTGTAATGGATGTGCAGCAACTGTGTGATGCTGTCATGTCAATATGGAGCTGAATCTCTGAGGAAGGTTTAATCTCTGCCATCAGGAAATTAAGGCAGTTCTGAAGGAAACCAAAGCTCTACCCTGATGATGGGCAAGGTGGAAACACTGGAAAAGCTTCCAAGCACAAAAAGCTGCTTGTTAAATTCTTCTTATTCCAAGAATAAACTGTGGTTAGTATTAAAGGCTAAAAGTCTAATTCATTTTATCAGGTTGATTATGTATAATTTAAAGTGGGCACTTTGTAAAGTATAATTGTTCAAATTAAACCAAATGTTTCAACACTTCAGGCTACAAATCTTAACCCAAGGCGAGGTATTTTAAAAATTATTGAACATTAATAAATTTCCTCAACTATGATGAAAGCAAAGTGCCCAAAAACAAACAACTTAATGGAAACCGAAGACGTGAACATATAACTCCACTCCCTGCAGTCACGTCAGACAGCTGCTCAAACAGCAGTGACGTAACAGTAACTGGGCTGACTGGCACGTTCACCAGTTTAGCCATGACAGGAACTTCAGAGCTCACACACACGGAAGAATGCCATCTGCCACCTTCAGATGACCGAAGAGTTAAAGCTGCAGAAGTACGGCTGCACAAACAGCACAACAGACTACAAAAGGCAAATTCACTCCTGCAGAATTTCAGAAAACGTACAAGAAGTTTATTTCTACATAAAATGTGACCCAGCTGGAGCCTCAGGGTGCCTGATACGACATGATCTCACCAGGATTTTCAGTCATTTCTTCTTCAACAGTTAACTTAGTTATTTAATCCTAAAGTTGAGCAGATTTATGTAACCCTTTCATTTCTTATACGAAACAGTTTAGAGGAAGTGCCTTTGTCTGAGAAAATAAAGTTAAGCCATTGTCATTTAAACCAATCCACAACTCAATAGTTAAGACGCCAAACTGTGTTGCAATCCTTCCTGTCTGGACCATTGTTTGTCTCGAAGTATAAAAGACCTCTGTGACGAACACACATCTCCTGTAAGCTGTAAAAGGGTGACTTGTCTCCTGTGAGCAGATGCTGTGTGGCTCTGTGCGATCGCTCTCCCTATGCAAAAGTCTTAAACTTGTGATTTTCCTTCCCGGACTCATTCACCCCACACAGCATTTACCCCTTTTTTATTATACTGAAGATCAAGAAGATCATGTTAGCCATATTATCCATTACTCAACTTCATATACTTATATTATCCATTACTCAACTTCATATACTTATTCTAATCATTCTTATTCAGGTGACCACGCTGCAGCAGATCACAGGAGGTAATCTAATCTTACATTCCCTCTAGAACAGGTTTGCATTTATCTATAATAAACATCCTGATGAAATGTTAGTCATGTATAAGCTGTACCATTAACAGGCCAGTTCCCTCCCATCAGCAGACAAAGTGCATTTTCAGAATTGTTGTACCATCATCTGGAAAACATACATATCTGGGTGGCAACATTCGTTTCACTGCAAGGACAAGCATTTGCGGGAGACTCCTTAGAACTTCATGTAGTCAGCCAATCAATCCTTGCCATTGTAGTAAAATCTGAGGATTAGTACGGTTTCAAAATGCATCTTCACCTGCCTGGACCATTTCCGATTTCCAACATGCACTCTCCGTCTGCTGGTGGGAGTGCCTACCTGTTTGTACCCGCGGATGTAGCACCTAATTCTGGGCCCTAACATGAACAAATTAGCAGGGGATATAACATAGCTACTGGTTATGTAGTAACATATCATGCCATGTAGCCTACTAACTTATTTAACTTGCATTGTCTGGATGCAGCAGCAGTTTGTTACTTACATTTGTTAGGAAGAAACTGTGCAAAGCTTGTTTTGCTGGCTGTCAGTTTGCTGAACAGGCTCAGCAGCGCTTTCCTCCAACACAGGAGGTGCGTACGCTCAGAGTGGGTTCAAAGAAGAAAACATTACCGTATGTTACCAGAACAGTTTTAATGGCTGAAAGAAGTGTGGCTGACTGAAGAGACAGATACGGTACCCCGGTTCCTTTAAGGCCATGGCTTGAACCATTCAGTCAAAATACCTCCCAAAACAAAAGTAAATGGGGCACTGGGTAGTCGGGTTCACTAGGGCTGTCACAATTAGGAATTTCTGGAGACGATTAATTGTCAGACAAATAATTGCGATTGACGAATATATTGT